>OX376308.1:12341280-12589978 GCA_947369205.1 Cantharis rufa
TTTCAACATCTGGTGTACATTTGAATATCCAAAGTGCGTTAGGTTGAAATTTATCAATCTTACTTGCGTTGATCCAACTTTAATAAATGTCCAAATTAAAACTAATTTTAAATTTATCGCAGCTAAGTGAATTTTTATCTGCATTAAAAATTTTTTATCTTTCCCAAAAATGGCGTCTTCCTCCAATTTTTAACCTTGTAAATTTTTGCAAGATTTAACAGAACTAAACAAATCGTTAAAACAATAAGTTTTAACAGTAAAGTAAAGAAATACAACACGTAGAAAAATTGTTACTATAAAAACCAAAAAGACATTAATTACCACTTGACAGGTTCGGATTAAAAATATTTAAAAATGAAATATTTCCATAAAAGAATTAAACATTAAAAATTAAAATGCTTAGCTCGAAATAAGTTAAATCTAACTACGTCATCTCTATTGACTTAAGGTGGGATTGAGATTGGGCGCCACTTAGTTTTGCTAGGGGGTACTTAATTCTGTAAACCAAGAAATTGAACAAGTACTGAGGCGATCAAATTTACAAGCCTGACTTAAACGTAAAAATTAAATTAAGAACTAATCTATGGAAACAACTAAATTTCGCATCGACCCCAAACGTCCAACCCGATAATTCACCTGATAACAAGAAGCAATATTTGTCCCACAAGCCTTAGCTACCTAAGCGAAAAACAATCTTATCAGACAGCCTAAGGATTCAGTGAAGTTAAGTCGTCCCAAAAAATATACAATAATTAAAAAAATTAAAAATAACTAGTTTCTAAAGAATAACCAATGTCCGCATCGACCGAAGACCGCCCGACAAGAGAATCCACGGGTAAACCGTACGAGAAGGATACTCCTTCTATCCGAGATCAAGAAGCAATATTTGTCCCACAAGCCTTAGCTACCTAAGCGAAATAGTCTCATCAAACAAATCTAAGGATTCCGCGAATTTAAGTTATCCTAAAAAATATAAAAATGATTATTAACTAACTGTACAAAAAAATTTGGTTCGGACCAGGTTAAATACTTAAGAGTTAATTTACATTTCCCGGATGGAAATATAAATGTTTTACATAATGTGAATATCGCAAAAGTTTAAATCAAATAAATTTCTTAAACGAAAATGTATTTTGGTAGAACACCAATGCAACTGAGCTGGTTGCGTAAAAGTACTAGCTCCATATCGGTAGCTTACTGACAAAACTTGAGTTAGCTCGCAAATTGTAAACGCAATGCTTCACAAAAAAAAATCCATGGCCTAGACAACACATTGTGCTTCTAGCACTAATTTGAACCAGAATAAGAGATTTTTACAATAAACTCAAAAATTCCAAATATCGTATAACAATGATAAGTAAGGTAAATACCAAGATTAACTTGACGAGGCGCAAAATATTATTTTCCTTGAATCAGGATAAATTCAAAGACAACGATTAATAAAAAAAATAATTATAGTAATAATCAGTGTTTCGTGTGCTCTTACGTGAGTCTGAGAAATTTAAATTTAGCAAAACATAATTAATAAAAACAAAATTCAATCTCTGAGCCAACCTAAACAATTAACCGACCTCAGCAAATTAACAACAGGTTAATCAGACTTAAACCCTCAATAACTGGACTATTCCATAATTTTCTACCCGTAGCGACAGGATTTACACAAAAACATCAAACTGCATCCATCAATGGAAAGCAAAAATACTAAATTAATCTTATTGACAACTGATAAGATAGGCTAACATTCATGTCAAACTGCCAACCAAATCATCTTGGGGTTGATATTTGGTGTTTGCATTCATCTAGTTACCATCTCTTTGTAAAAAAAATTTTAACACTGAGATATTTTCCCTTCATGCATAAACTTTCCTTCAAAAATGGCATTTTCTTAAAAAACCTGATAAGAATTGACGCTGCAATTTTGCCCTTTAGGATTGTTTTTAAGTAAAAATATGTAAAGAGCAATATTAAAGTCTGTTTTTTTTAAACAATTTCATTTTTCATCTCGCTAGAAAATTGCAAAAAATGCCGCGCATTGCAAAGCAAATATGGCTCTCACACAAAAATGAAAAGCAATATAGTTGAAATAATGGTCATTTAGTACTACTAACATGTTCGAATGGCTTCACAAAAAAAATCAATTTTTTTTAGAATGGTCGAGTGACAAGATTGGACCACTTGATATGGAATGACCCATACATTATTTCGATTTTATTGTCTAAAGTAATTCTACAGTTAAATATAGAATTTACGGCTGGGGTAGTGCGATTGTACTTAAACGTTTTAACTTTGACAATGTTTTATCGACATATTTATCGTCAAGGATTACATTGACTGCTTGTCAGTATCTTTGAAACATATATTCAACTATATGCTACTAACTTCATCCTTTCCGGAAATCTGGAAGCGTGCTAGGGTGGTGCCAGTCTTGAATGGGGGGATCCTACTGACATAACTAATTATAGACCAATAACTATCTTGTGCAATTTTTCAAAGGTGATGGAAGTTATATTATGCTCGAAAGTAAACAATGTGACTAAGTCGTTTGTATCACCATTCCAACATGGGTTCGTGAGTAATAAGTCTGCGATCACAAACCTGGCATGTTTTACCCAATATGCTTGTGAGGGATTGGATGGGGGTGGACAGGTGGATACTGTTTACTTAGATTTTCAGAAAGCGTTTGATCGCATTGATTTGTATTTGCTTATTGATAAGTTGGAAGTGTTCGGGGTATCCGATGACCTGATAGGACTGGTAAAATCGTACTTGTTTAATCGACGGCACTTTGTCGAGTATAAAGGCTGCAAATCGAAGGCGTTTGTTCCTACATCTGGCGTGCCTCAGGGCTCTAATCTTGGCCCACTGTTATTTATCATAGTTGTTAATGACCTACCAGATGTGGTAAAGTGTCTTATACTATTGTACGCCGATGACGCAAAAATATATCGCACTATAATTTCAATTTGGGACTGTCTTATGATACAGCGATCCTTGGATTTACTAAGCGACTGGTGTGCGAGTAATCGCCTATATTTAAATATTAATAAGTGTAGGATAATGACATATTGTCGAGCAAAGAAACCACTTCATTATCCGTACAGAGTAGATGGTATACTTATTGAGCGTTGCAATCAGTGTAGAGATTTGGGCGTTTTATTTGATGCACAGCTGAGTTTTTCCGGGCATGTGGAAAGTATCAGGTCAGTAAGTATCAAAGCTATTAAAACCTTAGGATTTATAAATCGCAATTGTAAAGACTTCACAGATCTTGGAGTCTTAAAGCGTCTGTATTATGCATATGTTCGTAGTAGACTTGAGTACGGATCGATCATCTGGTATCCCATTTATAAGTGTTATGTGGCTGAGCTGGAAGTCATTCAGAGACGCTTTTTGAAACATTTATACTTAAAGACGCATGGCATATACCCGGTGATCGGTTTTAGCCATGTTCTTGCTTTGTAAAGAGTTTGATTTTCAAACGTTGCAGGCTCGCAGATTTGAAGCGACCGTTGTGTTTTTATACAAAATTATTAATGCCGAATATGACTGTCACACATTGTTAAATAGAATTAATTTTCTTGTTCCGAGTCCTGCTAGCCGTTTGAAATTAGCATTTTATCTGAACTGCTTCAGATCGAGGTATTGTGAAAGATGTCCCATAAGTGTAATGTGTAACAATTTTAATTTAATATCAGAAATGGTTGAGTTGGTTGATGTTAACTTTAATGACTTGCGAATGTTTAAAAGACTTGTTAGGGACTACGTTGTTGTTCATCATGATTTGTAATTTTGAAATTTTGTTTTTGTTTTCTTATTTTATCTTGGAGTGACTTATTATGTATATAATATTGTTTACTTCTGTAATATCTGATGATGTAATCAGATTTTATTTATTTTCCTGTTATTGGGTGTATACCTGTTGGAAAATAAAATTTATGATTATGTTTATGATTATAATTATGTAACTGAGTTCAGAAGGTAGTCTTCGAATTGGCTCCGTCAAGTTGGCTCCTCCATTTTGGAATTTGAAAAGTGCTGGCGAATGCTGTAAATTATTTTACAGCAATTTAAGTGTTGAATTCCTTAATTTTTTGTTAGGATTAAACCGTTTTTGGGCCGAGAAAGGACAATTTGTCCTGACAATGTCCCCTCCACTTTGTAAATTTAATTTTTATTTATTGGAAAGTGTTCGCGAAGTGCTGGCGAATGCTGAACGTTTTTTGAAATTTTCAAGTAAGCTCCGAACAAGATACAATGAATTCAGAAAAACTTGAAAAAGCAGTTTTCAACAAATGGACGTTCTCTTTGGTTCTAGGTCAATGTAGATAAAATAACTATCCCCTTAACCGACATTTTATTTTTATTAAAATCACCACGCAATTTACATTTGGCTTTTATTGTTTTTAACCATATCACTATTTTAGAAAACCCAAAAAATGCACACACACTTTTCAGAACTAAAATGTTTTTAAGTTATCACAATTAAAATACACTGTAAGTATACAATGTCGCAAACGTTTTCACCATACTATGGCATCATCAGGCGATGTACTAATATCGTACATCGATGTTTAACGACGACGACAACAATAGAGTTGTATTCGTTGCCTCAATGAGGAAGACCAGGGATACGCTAAGGGGTTTATTTCGGTTCATTTAGAAAATTTTTACTAATAATATATTAAATGTATTAAAATTAATAATTATAATAATAAATAATAATTGCCAATATTCTGCAAAATCTTCATGTTTTCAAATCGATGTTATCCAATCGGTAGACCTGGGCAAAAGCGGGAATCTATGGACGACGTATTCAGGAAATACCACGAACCGAAATCGACCACATAGTTAAAAAGACAATAGCAACACTAAAACAAAAAGAACAAACCGCAACATTAAACATCAGACCAACCATAGAACAACCAACACATGAACCACAACAAATCACAGCTCCACAAAAACAGAATCCTCCCAGGGACTACCTGACGGCCCTAAAAAAGAACCCCAATCTCCAACCAAAAAAGAAAACATACAAAGTTGTGGTATTTCCTGACGAAGGAAATGACATTGCAAGTTCCGAAGAAACGAAAAAACATCTCACCAGCATTAACCTGAAAGAACTTAATATCAAGCCCGACCGAGTCCTTATGATGAAGAACAAGGGCGTGCTTATTGAATCCACCGATCCATCGCTACACACCATGCTTAATAATCCTATCCTAAAACAGAAAAAACTAATAGCCAAGACCCCCACCGAAGCATGGCCTGCTATCAGCATGTTCATCTCCGAAAAAAAAATTAATCGTGACAACATCAAATCAGCCATCGAAGCTGAGTTTACTGATGCAGTCAATCTTGCTGGACCTGGATGGCTCCAGAGTATCAACCCAGTTTTTTCTAGAACCTCCCCATTTAATAAATGGATTCTTGAAATTCACCCCACTGTCAAACAGGCACTTGACAAAGCCCAAAGAATCCCTATCGGCTGGAAAACCTACCGATTTCAAGACTATATCAACGTCACGCGTTGTTATAAGTGTCAACGTTATGGTCATACAACTAAATATTGTAAATCAGCCCCGACCTGCGGTTTCTGCGCAAGCACAGAGCACATGTCAAGGGATTGCAACATCCAAAACGACACTTCTAAACACAGGTGTGCCAATTGTATTAGGGCTGGATACAAAATTGTTAACCACACCGCAGGGTCCAATACATGCAGAATCTACAAACTTCGTCTTCATGAAATAACTAGTTTACTCATTAACGCAACTCTCCAACATGACTAATTTCAAGTTCTTGCACGTCAATCTCAGAAATTCCGAGGCAGCCACAACACATGCCCAACAGGTGGCTGACCTATCTGCAACACACCTTTCCTTCTTCCAAGAACCCTATTGTTACCCCTCTAAGGGCCAATTTCAACTTCCTTACCACCCAAATTCTAGAACAGCCGCCATCACAAATAATAGATTCCTAACATGTGCCTACATAAACGACAAACTCTCTCATAACATAACCTACATTTTTATCAGACATCTCTCCACCTCAGCTCTCACCGTCATCTCAGTAACAATAGGGAAATCTGCACCTATCACCTTCATAGGGGTTTACTTCCCACCTTCAGAACCTATACTCCAGCATCTTGACGACCTCAGAAAGGCCATTGATGCGGGCGATGGAAAAAAAACCTACATATGTGGGGATTTTAACTGTCGCTCGAGGATGTGGCAGGATGAGGTCCCAAGCAATACCAGAGCCCTAGCTCTAGAGGAATTCCTCATTCAGAACAACCTTCACATCTTTAACCTCCCCAACGACACTTTCACTTTTGAAAACTGCCGTGGGAGGAGCAACATAGACCTCACTCTAAGCACCTCCGATCTCATTCCCTGCACCTCTAAATGGGAGGTCAAACCCTCCATCGACTTCACTGACCACCGCGCAATCTCCTTCGAACTAACCACCGCTTTTTCAGGATCCTCAATCGTAAAAATTAGAAACCTGGACACTATATCTGTCGAGAAACTGGAAGAGTTCCTGAAGCCATGGGCAGACAAAGCCGAACAGGACACGGCCACCCTGCACACGGCGGAGGACATCGACCGGTTAATCGACAGACTCCACACTAAAATTGACGAAATCATAAACACGCATGCGCATCTTAAAAAGAACTACATTGGCAGAGCAGACTGGTGGAATGACAATGTAGAACGCTCAAGACTGGCATATCACAAACATAAAAACCGACTATACAACAACAAAAACGAAACACTACGACAACAACTTTACGTCAAAATGATAACAGCCAGAGAGAGCTTCAAGGATAAGCTCAAAAAGGCAAGGGATCTGAGTTGGAAAAACTTCGTAAATAATGACCTCACAAATAACCCATGGGGAATCACTTCCAAATTAGCTTCAAGAAAATTTCGTAGAAACAACATTCTCACAACCTTCAAAGACCCTTCAGGTATAGACACTCTCACTCCGGAAAATACTCTCAACTTCATAATCAATGGCCTCCTACCGGATGACGACAAAAGTACCGACGCAATGGTGGATCACCAAACCATGAGGTCGGACTTTGAAGAACTCCGGTGGGTAGACAACTCCGAACCCATCACCCCGATCACGATAGAGGAGCTAAACGATGTGGTCAAAAATACCCAGGCCCGCAAGGCCCCTGGTTTTGACAACCTCCAAGGCTCCTTTTTCAAGAAACTCTACATCTTTCTCGACCAAACCATCCTTGGAATTTTTAATGCCTGTTTGAGGATTGCCCATTTCCCTCAGAAATGGCAGAAAGGGGTACTTAGAGTACTCCCAAAAGCCATGGATGGGGATATGGGTAACCTCAAAAACTATAGACCCATCATCCTTCTTTCAGTCTTCGGGAAACTTCTCGAAAGACTCATCAAAACCAGACTCCTCCAAACTCAGACCCCTTATCACTCCCCGAGGCAGTACGGCTTCACCGAAGGCAGGTCCACCGTCACGGCCCTGCAAAGCTACCTCAGGGATGTGAACCAAGAGCACAACATTCGCAACAAGCCCAAACACCATTTTGTCGCCGTCATTTTTTATGACATTTCTGGCGCATTCGACCATCTGTGGTGGCCCGCTCTTTTCCGTGCCTTGGCAAGAAAGGGCGTTCCACATAGACTGAAACTTCTCATCAAAAGTTACCTCAGTAACCGTTTAGTCACTCTCAATGTCGGACCCATCCATGTCTGTAAGCGTTGTTCTAAGGGCTGTCCCCAAGGATCCGTCCTTGGGCCAACCCTGTGGAACACGCTACTTGACCATTACCTGAACAGTAAAGACCTACAGGAGGAAGTAGGAACCCTAGTGGATGCATACGCAGATGATATTAGGGCAACAGTGACGGCTTCCTCCAGGCTAGAACTAAGGGCTAAGATGCAAAAGAATGTTGACAATCTCCAAAAATGGTGCACTACCATGAAGCTCTCTCTGTCTGAAACAAAAACTAAAATCATGTGCCACTACCCGACACGGGTACACAATTATGACCTCCAGATAAAGTTAAACGGGAAGAACATTCAGGTTGTCAAGGAGTTCAAATATCTTGGCATCCTGATTGACGACCAATTAACTTTTCAAAAGCATGTCAACTACGCTTGTGAAAAGGCCCAAAAACTCATAGTCAACCTGCAAAGGATGGCTAAGAGCAGCTGGGACCTTGACACTAATAAAAATATGAAAACGATATACAGGGGTGCTGTGGTCCCAATCATCGCCTATGGCCATGAAATTTGGGGCCACAAAATTGAAAATAAGAACATTCGTGCCAGGCTGCTATCAACCTACGGCCTTAGCTGTAGGATGATAGGCCGAATATACAGGATTGTCTCCGCCCTCGCAGCCGGGGTAATCGCTGGAATCCATCCGATTGACTTAGAAATTAGGAGACTCGATGCGTGGAAGAGGTTGAAAAGAGGGGAAAGTCCCGTCTTCTTGAATCAACCGATTGTCCCAACAAACTTCAAGTTCAAAACAGAAATAAGGGCACATATGAAGAAACAAATTATGGACACATGGCAGAAACGTTGGGAAGAAACGGAAAATGGCAGGATCACCTTCCGTTTCATTCCCAACGTTGAAGAACACCTAAACAAGACCACCTCCTTTCAGATGAGCCAATTCTTGAACAGCCATGGCGAGATGGGTCGGCATCTGAAAAGAATCGGGAAGTCAGACGATGGCCACTGCCCGAGATGCGATGTATTGGATGAAACCATACATCGCGTCACGGAATGTGAGCTATACGCGACGGAACGAACCGAAATAGAACTATACCACAATGGTACTTATCCGGATTTGAAAACCCTGTATGAAAGGACCCCCCCTGAAATTCTACTAGCTTTCCTATTGGACAAAAATTTAAACTCCGAACAATCCGACTCCTCTTCACAAGAAACTGGCACACCTTACCTTTGAAAACACAGAAATTCACAACACCAATTTAGAAACCACAAATTACAATAGAACCAATGCAATCAAAATCTCCGAACCCCTTATTCAAGACCTGAATCTTCTCACCACAAAACTGAAATAGTAAAATCACGAAACAACTAGTAAAACTAAACACGCCTATATATCCTGATCCGAACCACAAAAAAACGACCAACATCCAAATTGGATTTAAAAGAACATACTGAATCTTTAAAATTTGTGAACCCGTATTTGTATTTTGAACTTCTACCCGACAATTTTCGGGTACCCTGTAAATTTGTAAACTTCAGTTGGTAAATTTGTAATTTTTAATTAACTAATAAACTAACTTCCTCTGATATTGCGGGTAAATGTAAGATTAAGGCAAGTATTGCCGAGAGTACTTGGAGAGTTCTGTACGCAGTTCACATTGAACTCTCGTTTCATGAATTCTGAGAAGTTCTTGTTCTGCATCACATCCACGTTGAAGTCACCGCATAGCATCATTGGTGCCTCGGTGTCGGAGCACGTGGTTCTGACATGCTTCTTTATTGGGTCCGAGTACTGGTTGAGCATCATCGACATAAAGTACTGAAGAGGCGACTGCGACACACCCGGATGAATATATTATATAGAACCAAGTAAGAACTTGAACTGATTTTTGAACTCAACGCTTACCATGCAAATGTCTCCCACATCTCCCCAGTCGTTAAGCACTTTGTTGTCGACTCTCGTTATGACTTTCCAATTAGTTACACTTCGGATATTTTTGTAGATGCAGACTCCGCCGGCTTTGCGCTTCGTAAGCGGTACGGTGATTGATTTGTCTGCCATTGACAAGCGTTTGTTATTATTGTGAACCTCGCATTGAAAACCTTCAATGTTCACCGGTGGCAGAGACTCGTTCATCCACGTTTCGCTGCAGATTAGGT
Source organism: Cantharis rufa (assembly GCA_947369205.1). NCBI lineage: Eukaryota > Metazoa > Arthropoda > Insecta > Coleoptera > Cantharidae > Cantharis > Cantharis rufa. The sequence continues at coordinate 12,351,165 of OX376308.1, forward strand.
AATCGCATTCACAGAATTTATGTCGCGAGAATGTGCCACCAAACTCTGGGTGTTGAGACTGCACGCGATTATCTCAACTATACCATCATTATCGGCTTCTATTGAGCTCCTATCTTCTGGAAATTTACCTTGCGTTGACATGGGCATTTCTTATACATTAACATTAACATGATTATGATCACTTGAACTGAACTCGTATGTTCTGGACGTGAAACAGACTAATGCCTTGATTACACGTAACGAGTACAGTGGCGAAACACTGTTCCGAGTGCGCGGTTGGTGTAAACATACCACCAAGTGCTCGGCCGAGTATTCGGCCTAGTAGGATGGCGAGACAGTCACTTGGACCCTTTTCCACTTACTAGGCCGAGTGACCTACGAGTACCTCCAATCAACCAATCAATCAATAAACTCTATATTGTCGTAGTAATTTACATTGCATTTAACAAATTTGGATATATGAATATTTTACATGTCAGTGCCTAGTTACAATATATCAGACAAAAAAATGAAGGTGAATACAGTTTGGTTCTTAAAAATAAAAGTATGAATTTACCGGGGAAAAAACGAGTACAAAAACCCAGGACTTACCTCCCACCCCAACCGATCCTTTTAAACACACTCTCGGTGCGTACTTACGGTGATACACAACTTAATAAACTACTGACTGACTCGTTACAAAAGTCTAAAAAGAGACAAATACGTATAAACACTCACTCGCCCACACCACTCTCTCGGCCTAGTGATATTTCGCTGTCTCGCCACTGTACTCCTTACGTGTAATCAAGACATAAGTTACTTCAACATGTTATTTAACATGATTGTGACAGGGCAGTTAGGCACCCTGTAGTAGGTATATAAATAAGCGTAGGAACAAAAGATTAATTAATTAATTAAAAATTATATTTACTTTATTATTTTGATGAACAAAAATACCAAAGTTACAAATACTACGATTTTAGTTACAAAAATAATTATTTTATTATTCCACTTTAACGTTGTCACTGTTGTTCATTTGGACAATCAAAACTATCCCATCCTTGGGAATATAAACTCCACTCGGGGAATGTAATGGGTGGTTTAAAACAAAAACCGGTGGATTTATTAACTTTCTGCTCCACCTCGCTTGTACTATTTATTACATGTTCCGGATTATATGGACACGTTCTTGAAAAAACTGCGTTTTCTTTCTTCGACATCTTCTCTTTTGCAGCCAGATTACTATTGGTATTTTGGTTCATTTTGATGTTTTGGGTATCTTGCACTCAATTTAGATTCTTTGTGAAAGGTTAGGATCAAGTTTTCTTTATATAGCAATTTTAACTATTTTTTTATGTTGGTAGTTTATGATTGGCTTTGGAAAATAGAATTTATTGTAGATTTTTACATAATATTAATATTCTTTTTCTAATTTTGTTCCAAAAAGTGGTATTTTGTGATATTCAAAAGTGTGTGAAAAAGTACTAATTTTCCACACTAGTGCTGAAAAATAGTACTTTTTACAGTAGGGCCGAATGTTATCAAAAATATCTAGTCGCACAAAATGATCGATAATATTCTATGCACATGAGAAAATTGTAACAATTATTTGTAACTACCCGGTATAATGGTTGAGAGGAACTTGCGCGAGACAAAGAGGTTAGAAAAGTTTGGTTAGGAAATATAGAGAGAAGATAAAATTGAGTAGAGAATTTTGGATAGTTGATATTGATTATTATTAGCAATTATTATTTGTGATTGCTCACTACCGATTAGGAAGATTTAGTTAATGCCGAATGCAGATTTGTTGATAGTGGCTGAAAGTCACTGGCTGAAAGTTGCTTATTAAATTCCTTTCAGGCTTCTAGTTTAATTTTGAAAGTGCCTAATACCGATTTAATTTCGTTGAATGCAACGGACGACGGAAGTTTGTAGCGTGGAGCTGTTGTTGGGACCTCATTCTGATATATTATGAACCAATCCGTCCATTTATTATTAATCTTTGGACCAAAGTTTCTAAGGCAAACTGCTTAAACGTGCTGATCCATCAGAAGAGCGCTCGCGTAAGAACCAATTGTTGCTGATCCGAATCCGGGAATCCGGAAAACGTTGTAAGATTGTTTGTGTTATATTTATGTTGGTTGTGGTGGTTGAGCACGTATATAATATATAATTTTCCCGTTTTTTCTATGTTAATAAAAACAGGTGGCGCCCTATCAGAAAATTTCGCGTAATATTATTATCCCTCTTCCCACGCCCAGCTTTATTGAGCTTCCGGGATAACCAGAAGTCAAGAGAGGGTTACAAAATATATTGCGATGACCCGGGCTTCTCAATTTTCAAAAATAATTTAAATTTTATTGACGATGTTAATTTTTTAAAAATGTAATTTATTTCCTATGATATCTCGACTAGCCAAATGTTTGCCATACCACATGCCTCGTACTTGTAATATTCTACTCTTGAAAAACCACCATTCAACTTCGTTCAAAAATCAAAACAAATCAATAAAAATTCTCACTCACAGCAAATCAAAATCTTTTATTCACTAATAATCAAAATAATTCTCAACAAACTACTCATAATTAATCAGTACGGAGACACTCCGTCAAAGCGACCACTCCGGTCAACGCGGACGGCCAAAAGCAAATTTATCTTAAATTTTCGTACCAACTTTAGTTTCGTTGGCGCGAACAAACGAAATTCAAAATATTTACAATAATAAGTTATTTACAAAATCAAAACAAAATTTAAAAACAATCAAAATAAAAACTCAAATGCAATATAATATTATTTCTAAAAAATTGATTTTGGAACACGACAATATATTTTGATTAATACATTTCTATTTTAACAACCAATCAACATTCACAAATGTGTTTTGTTTCAACCAATCACATGTCATTATGAAGTTTTGCAAGTGAATAAACTCTCTCTCAACATGCGATTAAATTCGATTAAACTCGATGTAGCCTTTGGTAACAACTGTCATAATAAATGTTTCTTTACATTTGCAACCTATTATTTAAATTTGAAATAACTGAAGAACGGCGCTAGATATCAAAAAATGGAGCAAAACATTCTCCCCCCTCGCGTTGTACTCACCTCCCCCCCGTGAACTATCGGTAATAAGGCATATGCAAAAATCCAGATCAATCGCGCGCAAAAAAAATGACATTGACAGGCAAAATGAGTCATATATATTGATCTCCCTATAATCTACTCGAGGTTCACTTTAGATAATTCCGAGAATTCATGAGATAATTCCGTAAGTGTTTTTTTGTTGTTCTATTTTATTATTAACCTTTTAGGAAAACAATAATTAGTTATTCTGCAAAATAAATAATTATTTCAAAGGGCCTACATAATATTAGGAGTAGATTTAAGGGACCACGGAATTCACAGTTTAGCATTCGATTCATTGTGGAATTGTTTTGTTAAACTTTTTCCTTAAAAACATAATTGTGATTCATTTAATTATAACATAAATGGTGCTCAATTAACACATGTATCCGAAATAGATGATTTGGGTATTAGACTAGACTCTGGTTTATCGTTCAAGAGTCACATCACAATAATATGCAATAAAGCTCTTCGTACATTAAGCTTCATTCGTCGTCAAAGTAGATTCTTCTCGGCTAACACCGTCAAACTACTTTACTTTTCGCTAGTTAGATCGCAACTTGAATATGGGTCAAGCGTATGGTTCCCTTACTATCAGGTCAATATCTCGAGGATAAACCGTGTCGAACGCAAGTTTTTAAAATACCACCACTTCAAATCAGGCAGAGCAGCGGATGAGTTCTCCTATGAAGCAAGCCTAATTCAATGTAGGACCAAATCTCTGGAGTACAGAAGAACAGCAAACGAGCTCTGTTTTGTCAGTTGCAGTTTTCTTCAAGATCGCTTCAAATTTTGTGTTGCTTGTCGTAATACTAGGCTTGATGATGTGTTTCAAATCTGTCATCACCGTACGAATTATGGCTTAAATAGTCCCACCACCAGAATGTGTCGCTCAGCGAATAAGCTGAATAAGTTTCCAAGTTTCGACATTGTCAACAGCTCCTATCACAGGTTTAAAGAGTGCATTATGTGGAAATTAAATGTACATGAACCTAATTTAACTGCTACTAGTTAACTTTATGTATTTTATATCTATTGTTACTTGTATAATTCAATTGGTTTATCCGTATATTATAAATAAATAAATAAATAAATAAAATAAATTATTATTTTGTGAAGTATTTTATTTTAAATAAATTTTAGTATAAAGAAACGCCGATGTTTTATTTCCTTTGAAACAAAGGGAATAGTTATTTATGAATCTTGTTCTGAAAGTGCATCTTTTTGGTATGAGCGTGGAAAATTAGAGACTGAGGCGTAGCCGAAGTCTATAACCACGCAAGTGCCAAAAAGGTACTTTAAGGACGAGGTTCATACACTATTTTATGTGTAATTGGAATAAAATGCATACTTTTTATAAAAAATGTTCGATAATTATGTTATACGGAATAATTTAACGAAATACGTATAACGATCAAGTTGGTAAGCAGTAAAATAATTGAAATTAAAATAAAAATACGTCAATAATATTAGTAAACTAAAATGGAAGGTGATGATGTTTGTGTTATAACTGTTAATCCACCAGATATCGTCGAAGCTGCAAAACAAGCTACGTTAAATCTGCTGCCCGAAAAATCTAGGGTTCATTATGAAGGAGTTTACAACGAATTCAAGAAATGGTGTATGCTAAAAAAAAGCAGCAAGAATTAACGAAGACGTTCTTTTGGCTTATTTTTCCCAGTTAAGCAAGACCTACAAAGCCTCTACTTTTTCGTCAAAGTATTCTATGATAAAGGCAGTTCTAATAGTGAAAGAAGATATAAACATAAAAAATTTCACAAAATTGATTGCATTTTTAAAACGTCGCTCAGATGGATTTAAGTCTAAGAAATAAAAAATATTCACAAAACAACAAATCGACAAATTCATGGTAGAAGCACCCGATAAGAACTTCCTAATGATGAAGGTGATTATCAAGTAAAACAGTTCATTGCTTCTTACTAAATTTAAAATTTCGCTTTTAGGTGGTTGCAATAATGGGCGTCAGCGGAGCTTGTCGTCGACAGGAATTAACATCCATGACAATAGACAACATCGAGGATCTGGTATCTGCAATTGTAGTAAAGGTGCCAGACACCAAAACTAAGGTGGACAGAGTCTTCGCCATTACTAAACAACAAACCGCTTTATATAATAACATAGAAATTTTTCGGAAATATGCAGCTCCTCGCCCAGCACATGTACAACATCGTCGTTTTTTTATTTTTTACAAAGAAGAAAAGTGCTCCATTCAGCCAGTTGGCGTGCACACTATGGGGAAGCTACCGACAAAAATAGCGGAGTATCTAAAACTAGAACACTGCTCATCATACACGGGCCATTGTTTCAGAAGGTCTTCTGCATCATTTTTAGCAGATGCGAGAGCTGACTTAGCGACTATTAAACGCCATGGAGGATGGAGATCATCCACAGTTGCAGAAAGCTATGTAGAAAATTCATTGGAAAATAAGAAAAAAATTTCAAATCAAATTTTCTCTGATGGAAAAATTGAAAAATCGTCGGAAAAATCTATACAAAATATTGTTGGTACTAGCGGAACTACTGCTGCAACCGGAGGAGCTATTTTATCAGAAATGCTATCTTTAAATAATACTGTAACGAAAATTAAAACTTTTATTTAATTTCAAAAGAGCTAAAGATGTATTTACAGGTAAAGTTAATGATAACAGAATAAACACTACACTAATATTAACACTAATACTAAATTACACTAATACAAATAATTAGCAATTAGTCAATATTTATTTAAACTATAGCACTATATTTATATAACACTCGGTATCACTATTACACTTTATTTATGTTGACACTTGCAAGTCTAAACTCGAATTGTCCGTCGCAGGAAATGATTCTGTATTTATATCTAAATGCATCTTACTAGAAACTTCCAGAAACTTCTATTAATTTCTATATACTTCTGGAAGTATCTAGACTGCAGAATAAGCAATATTTGGATGACAAACAATGTTATTATGTATGACTCATCATTACATGACATCATACATTAGTCATCACATAGAATTGGCTCTATTTCGTAACACTGCCCCCTCCTTAAATCTGTTCTGTCCCAGAACAGTGGAGACTTCACATCTATAGAAGGGGTCGTGGCGGTACCGACAGTTAGCACCATTTTTGCATACTCCTTGGCGGTAGAAATAACAGTCAACACTTTTCTGTCCTCTGGGTATATCGCTTAGGTTGTAGCTGCAGACCAACACTTGAACTCCGGTTCCCCGGAACACGACTTCTAGCATATTGCGGACAGTCCTCCAGTCCAATTGGTCTAAACCGCAGCCAAGCTTGGGCACCGCTAGCTTCTTGGTGTTACGGCTTAGCATATCTCTACGAAGCTCCAACAAAGTCTTCCATAGGTCCTTATATGTGGGTTTTTGATGGGAGAACCTCTTGGTTACCAAATAGTAAATCGATCGTTGTTGGTCACGTAGCTTCAGAATTTTACCGACAGCAAGTTGTTGTGATTGAAGCTCATGCAGACGTCCAAACTTCTTTTTGAATACAACGGCAATTCCACGGGACATGCGAAGATCTTGGGCCACGCAGTGCGCGAGGGAGTAGTCCTCTGGTACCGCAAAAAGATCTTGTTGCACTTCAGTTGTGACTCCAAATCTTGCTTTGGTGGTACCTTTGTAGGTGGACATAAACTCCTCGAAATTTGATTCTTGGTGGTGGCTTCTAGGTCTGTTGGTTATTGTTCTTATTTCGCCATCTTCCTCGGAATCGCTGTTGTTGTCACCGACATACGGGGCTAATCGATTGACGTGAACCACTTTTGGCTTGCCTCTTGGTGGTCTTCTGATTCGATATATAACATCGTTGATTCTGTTAACTATTTCATATGGGCCTTCCCACTGTCTTTGCAGCTTTGGCGACAATCCACGTTTTCTCTGTGGATTATGGAGCCACACCAAATCACCAGGCTGAAAACCCCCTTCTTTTGCCTTCACGTCATACTGGGTTTTCATCCGATCGCTGGCCAGCTGAATATTCTTTCGAACGGTGTCGTGAATGTCGTGCATTTTCTTCTTCAGCTTGCTTACATAGTCATCTCCAGCAACTTCTTCTCCAGGTTTACTTCCAAACTGAAGGTCGCATGGCAAACGTACTTCACGTCCAAACATTATACAAGCTGGCGTTTGTCCGGTGGTTTCGTGAACGGATGACCGGTAACTCATCAGGAACAGATGCAAATATTGGTCCCAGTCCCGTTGATGTTCTGAGACTACCTTAGCAAGGTATCTTCCCATTGTTCGGTTCATTCGTTCGACCATGCCATCTGATTGAGGATGAAGAGGTGTTGTTCTGGTCTTGTTAATGTTTAGCATACGACAAACGTTCTGGAATAAGGCCGATTCAAAATTTCGACCTTGATCGGAATGTAGCTCTAGAGGGACTCCAAATCGGCAGAAAAGTTCTTTCACTAGTACGTCCGCGACAGTAGCAGCCTCTTGGTTAGGTATTGCATAGGCCTCGGTCCATTTAGTGAAATAATCCATTGCCACCAAAATGTACTTGTTACCGGCGTCGGTTTCAAGAAATGGACCCGCGATGTCGATTGCCACTCTCTCAAATGGACTTCCCACATTATATTGTCTCATGGGTGCCTTGCGCCTTCCCAATGGTCCGTTTTTCGATGCACATAGTGTGCACTTACGGCACCACTCCTTGACGTCCTCTTTGCAATTCACAATTCACCCAATAGAACCTTTCCCTAACTTTCCCTAGGGTCTTCTTTATGCCGAAGTGTCCTCCCGAAGTTCCGTCATGCAAATGCTGCAGCACTTCTGACACTCGGCTTCTCGGCACTACTAACTGGAGTTTACATTCGGTGCCGTCGTCGTTCTCCAGGGATCGCTTCAGAAGACCATCTTCTAGTTTCAAAGAGTCCCACTGGGCCCAATACGTTTTGATGTCACTATTCAGGGCGCTTACTTCTTCCCAAGTTGGCCGTTGTCCTTCGATCTTCCAGTCCAAAATAAATTTCAGGTCGGGATCGTTTTCTTGCTCCCGAAGCAACTGTTCGGGCTGCCAATTGTCATCGGTAACAGTAGTTCTTCGGAGAAGATTGACTTTTTCTTCCATCCGTGAGCAATGATTGCAGTTTATTGAACATGGTCGTCTGGACAAGGCGTCTGCGTTGCGATGACTTGTTCCTGCACGATGTTCGGTGTCGAAGTCATATTCCTGCAGTCGCTCAATCCACCTTGCCACTTGTCCTTCTGGATTTTTAAACTGTAGAAGCCATTTTAGCGCGGCATGGTCCGTTCTTAGCTGAAACTTTCGGCCGTACAAATACTTGTAAAAGTGTTCCGCGGACTTGACAACGGCTAACAGCTCCCTCCTGGTCACGCAGTAGTTTCTTTCAGGCTTTGACAAGACCTTGCTGAAGTAACCGATAACTTTTTCTTGTCCATTTTGAATTTGAGAAAGGACGCCGCTTATGGCCAAGTTGCTTGCATCGGTGTCCAATACAAATTTGCCGTCCGCTTGGGGATAGCTCAAAATAGGCGCGCTGACTAAAGATTGCTTCAGCTGTTTAAAATCTCTGCTACAATCTTCAGTCCAGACGTAATTGCGTCCATTTTCGGTCAACTTGGTCAAAGGTTTTGCAATATTAGCAAACCCAGGGACAAAACGTCGGTAATACGTGCACAACCCAAGAAAACTGCGGAGCTGATGTTGATCCTTTGGAATTGGCCATTCTGCTACTGCTTTGATTTTGTCTGGATCAGCCTTTACACCGCTTCTGGATACAACGTGTCCTAAGTATTTTACTTCTGTCCCAAATATGTGGCACTTCTTCGGGCTCAACTTGAGATTAGCCCCTCTCAATCGTTGAAACACTTCTTCCAAATTTTTCACGTGCTCCTCAAATGATTTACCAACCACAATTATGTCGTCCAAATGCACTAGACACGTTTTCCATGATAATCCTCGCAAAATCGTTTCCATCAAGCGCTCGAAGGTGGCCGGGGCGTTGCACAATCCAAAGGGCATTACGGTGAATTGCCATAATCCATTTCCGACGGTAAACGCAGTTTTCTCCCGGTCGCTAGGTTCTAAATCGACTTGCCAATATCCACTTTTCAAATCCAGAGTAGAAAACCATTTTGAACCGGAGAGAGTATCCAAAGTGTCGTCAATTCGGGGCAAAGGGTAGCTGTCCTTCTTTGTTACTGCGTTCAGTTGTCTATAGTCAACACAAAATCTTGTAGACCCATCCTTCTTCTTTACTAGTACGACTGGAGACGCCCACGGGCTGCTTGAGGGTTCGATCACCCCCTGCTTTTCCATATCCGTAATAATCTTTTCGGCTTCTTCACGTTTAGCCAATGGAAGTCGTCTCGGATGTTGTCTTATGGGTTGGGCATTTCCAACATTGATTTTGTGTTTTACCACTTGAGTACGTCCTTTAGAAATTTCGTCCAAGGCAAACACGTCGTGGTACTGCTGGATTAACTTCTTCACCTCGTTTACTTTGCCTTGGTCAAGATTTTTGCACGAAGAAGTCAGCATGTTTAATAATTGTTGGGGACATTTATTTTTAGGACTTTCTTCGGTATTTCCAAAACATCTCGCAATGTGGGATACCGGCGTACATTGTCCCACCACCGTATTTTTCTTCAAACTTGCCGAGTCAGGATTGATGTTAAGGATTCTTACCGGGACTGCATCCATAACCTTTACTAGAGCCTTACCAACCAACAAACCTTTACCGAGTGCTCCATTGTTGGTCGGTTCGATGGCGCGAATATAGCCCTTCCGGAGATCTCCATCCAGGCGTCCCATCACGATGCTCTCTGTTCTACCAGGTAGGATGACATCTTCGGTCAACAAGACCCGTACCGCTACGTCTCCCGACGAATGAAATGGAATTTCTTCACCATCAACTCTAAGTACATCATTTTTCATATCCAAATGGAACCCGTATTTTCTTATAACGTCCATTCCCAGGATAACGTCATCGGTGATGTCGGCCACAATTACTTGATGGTTGAATAGCTTGTCTCCTATTTCAATGTTCACAGAAACATTTCCATTCGTAGGGATTTCCTCGCCAGTTGCTGTTCGAAGACGTATCGCTACGGGTGATATTTTTCCACATCCTCGCGCTACGTCGGGCCGCACAATTGTTTTTGTTGCTCCCGTATCGATCAGTATCTGGAAGATTCGATTATTTATTTTACCATCGATATAGATACTGTTCATCGCATTAGTCGGTGATGCAGCACGGATGGTTATCTCCGGGGCATTATTAGTAGAGGTCGACTTTTGCCCCTTCTGGCCGACCCACTCTAGTTTTCCGGCTGCTCTCTGGGTTGTCTTCTTGGCTTGAGGCAGCGGCGTTGAACGTGACCCAATTCACCGCAGTTCCAGCACGTAGGTCCTCTTCCTTGCGATGGACGATCACGAAAGATACGCCGGAGTTCTTCTAAAATTCGGCCGGATTCTGCCAAACTCTGTTCCGGCTCTTCTGTGGCACATCGTACTCGGTGATTCCCTCGTTGCGACGTCTTCTTTGCCGTCTCAAATTCCAGCGCGTGTGCCAGTGCGTCATCTAACCTATTGTGCCGGGCTAAACGTAGCGCCTGCTGCATTTCGCTGTCTCTGATGCCATCTATAAAAGTTTGTACTGCCAATTGCTCCAGGAAGCTATCCGGTGCTGTAGGGTAAGCTAGCCTCACCAATCGCGCAATGTCGGCTTCAAACTCTTGAAGACTCTCATCGGATTTCTGGCAACGATTCTTCACTTGAGCGTGGTAAACCTGCTGAAGATGGCCGTCTCCATATCGTTTTTCTAGCCGCGCGATCAACTGCCCATATTCTTTTTGTTGACAATCGGGAATGGTCTGCAGGATGTTGAGTGCTTCTCCCCGTAAAGCGACGACCAGCGAAATAGCTTTTTCCAACTCGTTCCATCCATTAGCACTGGCTGCCGCCTCAAACTGCTTATGGTAAGTGGACCAGGGTATTTTTCCATCGAAAGTCGGCGGTTTCACTTTTAATTTAGGAGTCGCTTCATTATCCGATTTTGCCACCGCTGTCGGATTTATTACAGTAGTTGTTGTTCCTTTACCCGGCCAATTGCTTCCATTTATTATTGTCTCGATAAGTTTCATTCTTTCGTCAGTTTTTTTATTTTCTGCTTCCAATTTCTTAGCGTTTGCTTCAATTTTCTGTTCTAGAATCTTGGAGTTTTTTAACAATTTTTCTTGAAGTTTTTCTTCTAATTCTTTTAAATTGTCTCCTAAGAGTTCTCTAATTTCTTGTGAATTTTCTTCCATTTTTCCTTCGAGAGTCTTAGAATTTTCTTCCAATTTCACATAGAATTGGCTCTATTTCGTAACAATACCAACAACTGTACCATTAATGTCAACATCAATATTAAACATTAAATTTTCATTAGAAGTGGTGACAGTGTCATATCTGTACTAGAAAGTAAATGTGACATGTCCGTACTGAAAATAGCTACTTTCAGTATTGTTTCGTATATGTGAAAATGTACTTTCTAGTACGATTGCACATAAATTATATTGTTTTCAGAATAGTGTACGTGCTCCGTCTAGACCCGTAACCAAGGTTTCAATTCCCAAAGTTAAGCCGGGGACCAGCCAACGCCGTACAACCGAAAGGCCGGTGGCTTGACCAGTTGCACGCTACCAAAATGCAGAAGACTGAGAAAAATCAAGGGTGGTTTGTTCGTTCGAAGGTGGTGGCAGCTACAAATAAAATTTTCCTTAGAACGGCGCACCCCCAAGTCACGATAATTCTCAGTACGGCCTGAGAGCACAAGGCCCAAGTGACGACCTCCCGTTACACCGACTACAGAAAATTAAGAAGGTCGTATATTTAATTTTTTTGTGCGCGCAGAAGGGAGTTGGTTCCAGTTTATGTGCAAGAAAGAATTTGTCCAACCACCGTTTAGAAGATCAGCGTAACAGTTGATTTGAGTTCAATGACTATTTGTTATGTTATAAATTTGAGTTGAGTTCATTGTGGCAGAGGAGATTTTTGAGACTACTGTTTAGTCATATTTTAGGTGTGCTCATGGTACTATTATAATCTAGTTTAATCGTATAATAGTACCATGGGTGTGCTAAAAAGTTCCCGGTTCAATTAGACAATAAATTACGTCAAAGTAGATTATCGCGGGTTAATCCACAAGAATAGAAATAGGAAATTAATAGTTGAGATACAGGTCGATATAATCTACATAGCAGATAAATTTAAAAATACAAATTTGTAGCAGGACATCGGTAGTCAGGACCGCATTAAGAATCAATAACGAATGAAAAAATAGCAAAAAAAAAATTATCAAATTCAAATAGCCTTTAAGGGCCTAATGCGGTCCTGACTACCGATGTCCTGCTACGAATTTGTATTTTGAAATTTATCTACTTTGTAGATTATAACGACCTCTATCTCAACTATTAATTTCCTGTTTTTAGTTTTTACGGTCAACAAAATGGTTTTTGAAATGTTATTTCATTTACCGTTATTTATTTTAATCCACAAGAGGTTCACTTCCTATCGGATAAAATACGCTTTCGAAATTTTTAAAATCCCCTTAATTCTCGAGTTATTCCCATGGCTATCATGTTCATCATCATGATAGTTCACGGGGGGGGGGCGGAGTACAACGCGAGGGGGGAGAATGTTTTGCTCAATTTTTTGATATCTAACGCCGTTCTTCAGTTATTGCAAATTTAAATAATAGGTAATTATAAGAAACATTTATTATGACAGTTATTACCAAAGGCTACATCGAGTTTAATCGAATTTAATCGCATGTTGAGAGAGAGTTTATTCACTTGCAAAACTTCATAATGACATGTGATTGGTTGAAACAAAACACATTTGTGAATGTTGATTGGTTGTTAAAATAGAAATGTATTAATCATAATATATATTTTGTAACCCTCTCTTGACTTCTGGTTATCCCGGAAGTTCAATAAAGCTGGGCGTGGGAAGAGGGATAATAAAATCACGCGAAATTTTCTGATAGGGCGCCACCCGTTTTTATTAACATAGAAAAAACGGGAAAATTATATATTATATACGTGCTCAACCACCACAACCAACATAAATATAACATAAATAATCTTACAACGTTTTCCGGATTCCTGGATCCGGATCAGCAACAATTGGTTCTTACGCGAGCGCTCTTCTGATGGATCAGCATGTTTAAGCAGTTTGACTTAGAAACTTTGGTCCAAAGATTAATAATAAATGGACGGATTGGTTCATAATATATCGGAATGAGGTCCCAACAAAAGCTCCACGCTACAAACTTCCGTAGTCCGTTGCATTCAACGAAATTAAATCGGTATTAGGCACTTTCAAAATTAAACTAGAAGCCTGAAAGGAATTTAATAAGCAACTTTCAGCCAGTGACTTTCAGCCACTATCAACAAATCTGCATTCGGCATTAACTAAATCTTCCTAATCGGTAGTGAGCAACCACAAATAATAATTGCTAATAATAATCAATATCAACTATCCAAAATTCTCTACTCAATTTTATCTTCTCTCTATATTTCCTAACTAAACTTTTCTAACCTCTTTGTCTCGCGCAAGTTCCTCTCAACCATTATACCGGGTAGTTACAAATAATTGTTACAATTTTCTCATGTGCATAGAATATTATCGATCATTTTGTGCGACTAGATATTTTTGATAACATTCGGCCCTACTGTAAAAAGTACTATTTTTCAGCACTAGTGCGGAAAATTAGTACTTTTTCACACACTTTTGAATATCACAAAGTACCACTTTTTGGAACAAAATTAGAAAAAGAATATTAATATTATGTAAAAATCTACAATAAATTCTATTTTCCAAAGCCAATCATAAACTACCAACATAAAAAAATAGTTAAAATTGCTATATAAAGAAAACTTGATCCTAACCTTTCACAAAGAATCTAAATTGAGTGCAAGATACCCAAAACGTCAAAATGAACCAAAATACCAATAGTAATCTGGCTGCAAAAGAGAAGATGTCGAAGAAAGAAAACGCAGTTTTTTCAAGAACGTGTCCATATAATCCGGAACATGTAATAAATAGTACAAGGGAGGTGGAGCAGAAAGTTAATAAATCCACCGGTTTTTGTTTTAAACCACCCATTACATTCCCCGAGTGGAGTTTATATTCCCAAGGATGGGATAGTTTTGATTGTCCAAATGAACAACAGTGACAACGTTAAAGTGGAATAATAAAATAATTATTTATGTAACTAAAATCGTATTATTTGTAACTTTGGTATTTTTGTTCATCAAAATAATAAAGTAAATATGATTTTTAATTAATTAATTAATCTTTTGTTCCTACGCATATTTATATACCTACTACATGGTGCCTAACTGCCCTGTCACAATCATGTTAAATAACGTGTTGAAATATCTTATGCCAGTTATACCAACCTGGCTTAATCTTATGTATATTATAATTGTTTATTACAGCTTTTTAGAAATGCATTATCATATGATAAGAAATGTATTAAATAGAAGTGCATAACTTTGTAAGACGCGTTTTGCTTGGTATTATACTGTAGTGACTATCGTAGTTAGTACACAAAAAATCCAGTGCAATAAATCTTTTTACTTTTTTAAAAGGCGTTTTTGTCCAAGCATATTGTAATTGGCGCAGTCGGTAGGATTCCCAAAATTGACCTTATCGAAAGAGCAACAGCACAGAAGTCATCAAGGGAGAAGCAAGCATCGGCCGAACTTAAAGGCATTAATCAAATTAAGAAATGAAAACAACAATATTACTGTAAGTTCATTAAATTTCCTATCTTATAAAATTTCCTAGTATAAAAGGTAGATAAGTGTAACGTTTACTTCATAAGATAATATATTTATATGACAGAAGTCAACGTACTAGATAACTTAGCAGATTTATTTAAAAATATTAATTTAGAACCTTATTTAGAATTAAAAATGGCAACTAACTATCAATTATTAAAATTACATTTAGATAGCATTTCACAATATGAAGGAAACCCTCATACTTTGAATATTGATAATTGATAATTTTGACAATTGATAATTGTCAAAATTTAATTAACACATTTTCAAGTGCTACCGATAATGCACTCAACACGTTTTTACTAAGAGCGATATTGGGAAAATTAGTAGGTAGAGCTTTAATTTTAATTGGTTCCCGTAGCGAACTCGATAGTTGGGTAGACATAAAAACGGCATTACAAACATAAGAAATAATAACAAAGATTAATATATAAATGATTATTGTATATCCACTAATTTTATGAAAATGTATTGGGGTTTCACTTAATGAATATAGTTTTGCTTTTTGATGTGATAAATCATTATAAATATTTTTTATTTCGTCAACATTTACTGAATCTAATTTTACAGTTTTAAAATTAAAATCGCTTTGAAATTTTTGATTTTCTATAATATGTTCTAATTTAGGCAATTCAATATTTTTGAATTCCAATTTTAAATTCTTAAAAGTTTTTAACGTTATCCGTTCTATTTTCACTTCACATTTTGGTTCGATTTCGACTACGTAACTCCTGTTTAGATACACACTGTCTTTATCACTGGCGCACCTTTTCGTAGCAACGACACTTTTTGGTGTAATGATGATCCATTGATTATTTTCCAATTTTTGAATCTTGATGTTTTTGATTTGAACATGAATTGGTTTACAATTTGTCGCATTTTTGGAATACCTTAGTAATTGAATTTCACAAGGTGCATCTTCTTGATAATTGATGATTTCTCCATTTTGGCATATATATTCCTTGTTTGAAATTTCGAAACATTTTGCATTAAAAAATGCATATTTTTGCTCATTATAAAGGAGGTATTCGGAATGAGGAATTATGGTTCTGAATGATGTTCCAGTTAGAATTGGTTAGGGATATAAGTGATAGTAATTGTAACTTTCAGCTTCCCCAAGTAACAATTTTAATCTGAGAGATATCTGTAAGATCTCTAGTAGGGAAATCTTACAGGGCCCTGTCTCTGTGACAGGGTGTAAAAGGGCTCTGCGACATAATATGACACAGAGAAAATGGACCCTGTAAACCGTCTGTAGCAAGTTTGTCGCAAAGCTTTTAGAGACCTACTAGGGTACTTGTTAGGTATCTGTTAGGTACCTGTTAGGCACCTGTTAGAGACCAACTAGGTCTCTCTGTTAGAGACCTGCCAGGTCTCTCTGTTAAAGGCCTGCCAGGTCTCTCTGTTGGAGATCTCATTAGAGACCACCCAAGCTCTCTGCCAGAGACCTACCAGGTCTTTCTGTTAGGGTCCTACCAGGAAGATGTTACAGGTGTTTTACAGAGTTAAATTTTATCATAGGTTACAACTATAAAAAAATATGAAATTTATTCAAAATAATAAATTTTTTTGATATTATATAAATATTTATTTCATTTTTTATATTTCTTGTAATCCATTTGAGTTCGTTAATATTCCGTATTGAACTAATCAAATTCTGGTGATTACAATTTAAATTATTTATCTATGTTTTATTAATTTTGTTTATAATTTTTATTATTTTGTACCTATTATTGGCTAAATTCCATTCTGTCGATACTGCTTCCCTGCTACCTATCTGAAAGAAAGATTTAAATTAAATTTTTTTTTTACCCTACCTGGATTCGAACCTATACCGTCATCCATTGATTGCTTCGTAACTTCTTGCTGTAACCACTAACCTACGGACCCTTATACTTATTATATATTATTTTACGATTGGTATCATGATGGTCACATTTTTGTGTATATAAGTGATCTGCTATGAGAATAAATTATTATTATCCAGCAGTTGAAGTAAAAATGGAAAACTATAATTTGAAAAATATTGGTATTAAAAAATCCAAGTGGTCTAATAATGATTTCATAGATGTAATGCGTAAATTTAAAAAAAGTGGTACGTACAAAAGGCGTTTAAATACTATTATGCTACAACGGCGCGATCATGTTTCTGCACAAATTGTTGAATCTCAATTAACCAATGATACGATTGTATCATCACATAAAAATATAAAACAACAACCAATAGTTGGACAAGAAAGTACACCAATAAGAAACGACCTTGACAGAAATAATGAATCTAATTTATTCGATGACGATGATGGCGGCGACTCGGATGACGATGATAGTGGCAACTCGGATGACGATGATAGCAGCTTTGTCGAAAACTGTTATAGCATTATATTGTTTGCACAACTTTAAAAGACATATTTTGCTATCAAACACTAACACAATCGCAACCCAAACGCAACTGAAACACTAACGTAATCGCAACCAAAACGCAACTAAAACACTAACGAAATATACTAACTAACTATAAACACTAACTTCAATATCAAGCCTTTAATCATCAAGTCTAGATATAATAAAAAAATGTATTTATGTAGTTGGTATAATGCATTAATATACAGGGAAAATTATAAATAATTTAAATTTAAATCTTTTAAGACTTTTATTAACAATTTTAACCAATCAGAATGACGAAAAATTTCATCGTTAACAAAATTCTAGATTCTGATTGGTTAAAATATTATAGTAATAAGCATTATAGTGTTGAAACTTATAAACCTACAATACTAATAGCAGGTTTTAAAAATTGTATTTTTTCTACCATTTTTCAATATTGCACTTATTCAGCAATATTTATTTGTCATAATTTTGGTTACGGCCCTGTGTAAAATATATTAAATATTTTAATTAAAAAAAATTTATTTACTTTGTTTTAATAAAGTAATAAAATTATTATGAAATATCTCGAATCCCATGCTCAAAACTAAGAAAATGCAGATCTATGTAATAAACATATAGGACTATCTTTCTTTAAGACAAGTAGTCGTGTACAACAAGTACACGTGGTTTCTACAGTAAAAATCGTCTTTTTTCTACCAATTTTTAATAATTATTATTATATTTAATTAATTTATTTGTCATATTGAGAAAATTAGAATAAAAAAAAGATAAAATTAAATAATTTAAATTTAATATAAATTTTCAATAAATCTCTAAGATATTTATTAACAATTTTAACCAATCAGAATGAAGAAAAATTTCATCGTTAACAAAATTCTTGATTCTGATTGGCTAAAATATTAAAATAATAATATGTATTATAGTGTTTATACTACTAATAAACCTATGTAATACTATTAAAATACCAATAGTATTAAAATTAAATGAATATTTAAATATAATAATTATTATTAAAAATTGATTAAAAAAAAACGATTTTTACTGTGGAAACCACGTGTAGGATATATATAATACGACTACTGTCTTAAGAAAAGAAAGTCCTACATATTACATTTTTTACATCTGTATTTCTTAGTTTTGAGATATTTCGTAATATATTTTTAATTCAAACAAATTAAATAAATTCTTTTTTATTAAAAAAATTAACATTATTTTATACAAGGGCCGTAACCAAAATTATAAATAAGTGCAATATTAAAAATGGTAAAAAAGTCAATTTTTATAACCTGCAAACGAGTAACCTAGGAAGGCCCAACCGCAGATTTTTTAAAGACTATGTAAATAACCTACAACAGAGTACGAAGTAGGACCCTACCAAACATTTTTTTAAAAATCTTTTTAAATAATCCGCAACAGAATACCTAGTAGGGCCCCGGCACTGAATTATTTCAGGGCATTGTAAATAACCTGCAGCAGGGTATCTAGTAGAGCATTATACCACAGATATTTTCAATGCTTTGCTAATTACCTGTAACATAGTACCTTGTAGGGTCCCACCATAGATTTTTTCAAGGCTTTCGAAATAACCAGTAACAGAGTACCTTGCAGGGTTCTACTACAGATTTTTTTCAAGGCTTTTCATATCACCTGCAATAGAGTACCTACTAGGGTACTGTTACAGATATTCTCCGGACTTTGCAAATTATCGGAAACAGAGTACCTTGCAGGGTCCTACCCCAGATTTTTTTCAAGGCTTTTCAAATAACCTGCAACAGGGTACCTAGTAGGGCCCGGTTACAGATGTTTTCAGGGCTTTGCTAATTACCTGCAACAGGGTAACTTGCAGGGTCCTGCAACAGATATTTATCAAGGCTTTTCAAATAATCTGCAACAGGGTACCTAGTAGGGCCCTGTTACAGATGTTTTCAGGGCTTTGAAAATTACCTGCAACAGGGTAACTTGCAGGGTCCTGCAACAGATATTTATCAAGGCTTTTCAAATAATCTGCAACAGGGTACCTAGTAGGGCCCTGTTACAGATGTTTTCAGGGCTTTGAAAATTACCTGCAACAGGGTAACTTGCAGGGTCCTGCAACAGATTTTTTTCAAGGCTTTTCAAATAACCTGTAACAGAGTACCTAGTAGGGCCCTATCCCCGATTTTTTTCAGGGCCTTGCAAATTACCTGCAACAGAGTACCTCGCAGAGCCCTACCACAGATTTTTTTCAGGGCTTTGCAAATTACCTGGAACAGGGTATCTAGTAGGGCCTTACTACTGATACTTTTCAGGGTTTTGCGAATAATCTGTTATAGACACCTGCAAGGTATCTGTAAGAGGTCTGTCAAAAAAAACCCTGTTATATCCACCTGCTAGAAATTAGCAAGAGCCCTAGCAGGGAAATTTTAATTTGGCCAGAAAAAAATGTTACTTGGGTCCACTATTGGAACTTCTAAAATAAACATAATTTGATTCCCTTTACTATAACTTTTTATTTCCATAATCTTTTCAAATAAAAGTATATTTTTAAATTTTGGTTTGAATGGAAACTTATTCTTATTATCTAGTTGTTCATTAATTATTAAAATTTCATTTAATAGTTCGTTTGGATCTAACATAGAATTATGAAACGTGTTAATTTTTGAGAAGGTGATAGCTACTTCGATTTTTTCTAAGGAATCATAGATTGTTTGAAAGGCTGACATTATTTGTGAGACAAATACTTGTATAAGAAAGAAATGATAAGTTTTGATGTTTTTAAATTAGATTGTCTTTAGAATTTTCTCGATTTGTAAAATTTTAGTTTCTAATATTAATTGATTTTGTGATATTGTTTGAATGTTTTTCTGATAATTGTCAATTGAATTTTGTAATAATGTTATTTGTTTTTCTACTAATGATTTAATTTTATCTTGGTTTCCTGTAATAGTCATTATTGCTTTGTCATACTTTTCCGCATCATTTTGATCGAGGTTTCCTGTAATTGCTCTAATTATGGATCCTAACCCGTCTACTAAACCTCTTTTAGTTCTGTTTTTATTTATAGGGTAGAGTTGTTGAATTTGCAATATTATTTTTCTTTCTAAGATATTTATTAAGTCATAGGAATTACTTAATTCTTGTTTATAACTTTCAGTAAGATTTGTTGAATTGGTTTCAAATGAATTCTTTAATTGATTTAATTTTATTTGAAGTGATTTGAATTCTTGTATAGTATCAGTAATGTCAAATATTTGAATGAATGACCATGTGTCTATTTTATTTTAGGCGTTTCCTAACTTTAAAGGCAAGAACCCGGGGTTTTCAGTAATTTTATGGAATTTGGTGGACATGGTTATAATGAACAAGGTGAATCTGAAACAATAGGTATCTTAAGTTCCTTGATATGAATAATTTCACTTTTATTTTGTTTGTTAGTAATTTGTACTCTATTTTTGTCTAAAATTTTGGTTATTTGATAAGGGCCAATAAATTTATTTTCTTTCTTATTTCGAGTTTTTGGATTTTGTTTAAAAACAGTATGATTTAGTTTGAAGGTGTCACTAGAATTTCCGTGAATATTATGTTTAGAAATTATTATTAGATCAGTTTTTGATCGCTAAATTTTTCATTCAAGTCTTGGTATTATGTGTTTTAATTTGTCTTTGTGATTTTCTACATATTCTGTGTAGAATGATGCTGAGTTAAAAATTTCGCATGGGTCTCTAGAATCTGTATGACCAAAAGTTAATTCAAAGGGTGTGTAATTAGTAGCACTATGTATAGAATTTTTATATCCAATGATGGCATAATCCATCAGATCTTTCTCGTTAAGATACATTTCATTTAGAATTCTTAAATGTTCAATGATGGTAGAATGGAATCGTTCTACTATCGAATTCGACTCGTGATGCATTGGCGTCGTAAAGTGAATTTTTATTTTATGAAGATTTAAAATTTCTTTAACTGTTTCATTATTAAATTCGGTACCTTTATCCATGGTCAAATTTTGGGGGATTCCAAATGAAGCAAAATATTTAATCAGGGCTTTGCTAATATGAACAGCAGTTTTACCTTCTATGAAAATGGCTTGAGCAAGTTTAGTAAATGAATCTACTAGTGTTAAATAATTTTTACTATTGAATGGGAAAACGTCAATGTGAACCGTTTGAAAAGGTTTTGTTGCCGTTTCTGTTAACATTAATGGTACATAAGGTTTATTTCTTGCATATTTAGCTCTCTGACAAACTTCGCATTCGTTAATAAATTTAATTATATTAGTAATCATATTTTTCCAATAATAATTTCTTTTAAGTGTTTCTAAACATTCTTTAATTCCGCGGTGGTTATTTTTTCCGTCATGATAATTTTTTATTAAAACTATTTGTTCTTCAGGATCAGTTACGGTATTAACCCTTTTTAAACATCTAATTAATTTTGGAGAGTTACCAGTAAAATATTTTAAATAAACATAACAAAAATCTTTGTACAATTGATCTCGATGAAAATACATGCAATAAACTTTTTGTGGGTCTGTGAATTCTTTTAAAAATTCTAATATTAGTTGTTCGTTATCTTTTTCGGGTATTTTCAGTGTAATTATCTTATGATTTTTGTAATTATCATGAGTTACATCGGCTTTGTGATATACGTACGTTCGGGAACACTAAAATTTGATTCACTTTATTATTTATAATTTCATCGCAAGATTGAATTCCGTTGTTTGTATTTTCATTTATATTCGAATGTACTGTTGAAATTGAGGGACAATAATTGTCGTTAACGGTCATATTAGGGGGTCTAATTTGTATATCTGATAAAATTTTAATATTTGGTTTCTCGGTTTTGCTAGTTGAAGCTTGCGGTTCGGTTATTGTGGTGTTCTCAATAGTGAATTCTTTTAAAAATTCAAGAATATCTGCGTCTACTTCTCCGGGATTATTTATTACTGATTCATTTTCTAAAGCGTTAATTGAAATTCTAGATAAACAATCTGCATTTGTGTTATATTTCCCCTTTTTATATATAATTTCATATTCAAATTCCTCAAATTTTAAGCGCCACCTTATTAATTTCGGGTTAAGCTCTTTTAGGTTGAATACCCATACAAAGTCGCCGTTCTTCGAAAAAATCCCATTGATCGGCCAAGGTATGGCTACTAATGCTCGGCCAAGCATCGGCGCTTTGTAATGGCCCATGCCTGGCTCATACTAGTTTATTTTATTATTGCAAGATACAAGAAAGTCATTTATTTTTAAATATATTTTATTCAACTAACAAATTTGATAAAAAAATTGTCCATTTGGTAAAATAACTAATTTTGTATGTTCAAGAATTTTTCAACAACTTTATTAGCCAGACTCATAATAATGATCTGAACTGTAACCATTTGCAGACGAATCCAAGTCAGTTGCGTTTGAATGTGAGCTTTCTCCAGTATGTATACTTACATTTCGCTGCCATTTCCATTCCGTTTTACTGGTATCGGGGTATATATTTTCCATTAGTGCTGATAATATCTTACTAGCAGTACTTGGATTTGACTTGTTCATCGAGATCCAACTATTACTTTCTATTATTTGATCGAAGTTAGCAAGAATGTAAGTTTGCGTTTCGGTTTTCAATTCTTCAAGTTTATAAAATAGAGCTAACTTTAAAATTTCTGCAGCATTTTCACTCGATACACTTGTGTACAATGTTTTTGCACAAATTTGTTTTAACACATTCAAACCGTATTTATCAGCTGCAGCTAATAAATCGGTTGCTGTATCAAGCAAATCGAATGTTTTTCCCGTATATAGAAAATGCAACATTTCTCTCAAGATTTCGGGTTTGATATCCGTTATTTCGACCCGACTGTTTTGTTCTTCTTGCATGTTATGGGTTAGCATGGCTTTGAGAACTGGACTACGCGCTGCCAATATTACTTTGTGTACCTGAAAATCTATTCCACCAGCGGAAAGCGTAATATCGCTAAATTCTGGATTTCCAAATATATTTCCTAAATTATTTAAAAAGTTGCATTCAGGTATTGTGAAGTTACTAAGAACATCTTCTGGATAGTTTGTATTAATATCACAAAAAACAATTAACTTATCTTCATTCGCCTCTTTTTTGCTGTTTTTTAGTTTGTGAGAATAAGGAATCACAGCACCATATGCGTCACAGGTGTAAAACTCGTATTCAAATTCTTTCGTAGTATAAATTTCTTCTAAGTTGTCGCTTAAAATTCCAAATCTGAATTTGGCAGACATACGAGTACCATACTCAGTTGTCGCTTTTTGAACCAAATGCAAATTTAATTCTACCGATTCGTTATCGTAACTCGGAATTAAGGCCAATTGCCAAACATTTGTATTTGGACCTTTTCTACTTGTATATACAGGCGATTTCAAGACTTGCAACTCTTGTTCTAAACAAAGACTGTAATTATTTATAGTCCAAACCTTCCGTACATCATAACGTTTGAATGTTGTAAAACCGTAGATTTCCGTAACTTCTGACATAGTAAATCTGATAAAAAAAACACTTTAAACTATTTATTCTTTATTGAATTTAATTGCATAGCTCTTTATATAGTTACTATAAAGTAATATGTACTATTAGATTATTACCAACCATAAAAAACCTAAAAAGTTTAATGAAGTATTACATTTTTTTAAAACCTCATTACAGGTAGACTTGTTTGTGCTTGTCTCGCAAAGACGCCGATATCTTTATTTGAAAATAAAAATACAGAAAAACAATACAAAATCAGAAATTATACACAAAATACAGGACAACATCAAAAGCTATGTGTACAGGGCGCCACGAAATAACTGAACATGTCTGCGTAATTCGGACGGTAGATGGTAGATGACATTGAGTGCTGGGACACGCTGGGACACTGAGGTGTCGGCGGTAAAGTATCTTGACGCTAAAGTCTTTTTCTTTCAAATAGAAATCTATCGGGTATACCAGGGATTCTGGGATACTGGACTGCTGTATGGTGAAATGTCCTGGTGGGAATCTAAACTGTTTGTATTTTGTTGGTTGTTTTAAAATAATTTATAAAAATACAAACAGTTTAGATTCCCACCAGGACATTTCACCATACAGCAGTCCATAAAATAAATGATACAAAATTTAGAAAAAACCATAAGAGAATAATTTTGAATAATTTTGTATAGCTTAAAATAATATTCGAAAGTGTTTCGAGTCATTATAATTAAGGGTATTTTAATAACTAGTAGAAAGCAAAGTGTAATTGACTCGCATTCTTTACCATAATGACCCCGAGTTTTACAATATATAAGTTGAATCACATCTCAATAAACAATGTAGTTTACGTGTGTTATTATTATAACAAGTAGTGATCTGAATATTTAAAAAATGTCTTCACCTACTAAAATATCGAGTGCAATGGTTAAAATTATGAAAGACGCGTATTTGGAATTATTAAAAAATCCTGACGAGGTAGAAAAATGGATTAAATTGGGATTTAAAAATATAAGATTATTAAATTCAGCTCTTAACGTTATCGAATTAAGTATTGGTAGCAGAAGAAAAATTGAAAATCATTTAAGATTGATCAAAGGTAAGAATTTTATTTATTATTTCTACATTTTTGAAAATAATTTTTATTTTATTGAAGGCTATATTACACATATGAAGAATTTACGTAAGGGTGGAGGCTCTATAGTAAATAACGGGAAGCGTCGAAGTGATCGAATTAAATGGGAAGATGTTCAGTCAGCCTTTAAGAGTCGTATCAGAACAGGTGTAATTATTAATCTAAAACATATGGACCCTATCACATTTCTTGAAGATGCCCAATTTCTTTACGCAACCAGAGTAAAAAATGTGTTAAAGTCTCAACCATTACTTAAAATTAATGTCGATTTATGCTGCGAGTTTTCCCAACAAACGAGTGAAGAAATTATTAAGGAAATGAAACACTTTAGTACCTCTAACGCTATAGTAGATTCGACTACAAATTTGAAGGAATGGTGGAGTACAAATATTATAGATAATATTAAGATGCAATTAGAAGATTTTCAAGAACGTGGTAGCGGTTGGAGTTTAACGGCTATAATAAACTTAGCAGTAAATGTTAATCGATACGAACCATTCAGAGGATCATCTTACATACCTTTACCAAAAGATATCGCAAATAAGAAAACCTGTATCAACATTAAGAATGAAGATCAAGCATGTTTTTTATGGTCTGTGGTATCTGCATTATTTCCAGCAAAACAGCATTTAAATAAAACATCTTCATACCCGCACTATTCTACCGTTCTAAATTTAGAAGGAATTTTATTGCCAATGACGCTAGATCAAATTAAAAAATTCGAAAAGAAAAATAATATTTCTATAAATGTTTTTATGTTAAAACCTGTAGGAAAACATCATGACGTTGTACCTGCTTTACTCACAAAGAATTTTACAACAGATGATAGACATATCAATCTACTTTTACTGGAAGATTGTTACAATGAAGGTAATGATAATGATGAAGTCGAGAATGAACAAGATGCTGGTGATGATGTACCCGCAATAAGATACCACTTTTGCTGGATTAAGAATCTCAGCAGACTGGTTAATAATCAACTGACTAAAAAAAGGTCTAAAAAAATAATATGCAACAGATGTCTTCATTATTTTTATAATGATGAGAAATTAAAAAACCATGAGGCTGATTGTGGAAAGATGAATAATTGTAAGATTAGCATGCCTGCAAAAGGTGAGGTAGTTAGATTTACAAATTTTAAAAATAAAGAGATGGTGCCGTTTGTTATATATATGGACATGGAAAGTGTTTTAAAACCGTTAAATGAGAAACGTGGTGAAAAAACTCAACTTTATCAAGAACATATAGCATTTAGTGTAGGATATTATTTTAAGTGTAATTATGATAATTCATTATCATATTATAAAAGTTATCGTGGAAGTGATTGTGCTAAATGGTTTGCTAACGAACTTCAACAAATTGTCGAAGATGTTGAACCAGTATATTGGGCTGCGCAACCTATGGCCTTATCATCTAGGGAAGAACAAGATTTTCAACGAGCTACTACTTGTCATATATGTGAAAAACAGTTTAAACCTAATGACTTGAAAGTGCGTGATCATAACCACATAACTTCTGAATTTCGAGGTGCGGCTCATAACGAATGTAACATTAATTATTATGACTCAAGAGCTATACCTGTTTTTGCACACAACTTATCAAATTATGACAGCCATTTTCTGATTAGAGATATTGCATTACAAATTGAAGGATCTATATTTTTACTTCCAGTGAACAAGGATAAGTACATTTCATTTAGTAAAAAAATAAAAGAGAGTAAAATATCGTTCAGATTTGTTGATTCCTTCAGGTTTCTACCATATAGTTTGGATAAATTAGCATCATATTTAACTGAATTAAAAAATGTTAAAAGTGAGTACCCGAACGATGATCAATATAATTTATTGAGACGTAAAGGGGTATTTCCTTACGATCACATAAAGTGTGCTGATAATCTTGAAGAACCTGAATTACCAGAAAAATCTGCATTCTATAATCGACTAACGGAAAGTGCAATAAAAGATGAAGAGTACTTCCACGCCAAAAACGTTTGGAAAATGTTTAACATTCAAAACTTAGGCGAGTACTCCGACTTATATTTGAAGACAGATGTGCTGCTATTGACGGATGTCTTTGAAAATTTCCGCGATACTTGTTTTAATGCTTATGGTTTGGATCCTGCACATTATGTATCAGCCCCAGGCCTCACTTGGGATAGTATGTTAAAATTAACCAAGGTGGAATTGGATTTGATCACAGACATCGATATGCTGATGTTCATCGAGCGTGGAATTCGAGGAGGTATCTCCCAATGCAGTAGTAGATATGCTAAGGCTAATAATAAATACATGCCTAATTACGATCATACTCAACCCGACATTTATCTCCAATATTACGATGTTAATAATTGTAAGTGTATTTTATTTTTAAATATTTTATTAATAACATTTTTTTATGCTTTTTTTCAGTATATGGATGGGCCATGAGTCAGTATTTACCATGCGGGGAGTTTTCATGGCACAATAATACGAATATAGATGTAAGTCAAATCCCAGATGATAGCAGCGTAGGCTTTATTTTGGAGGTCGACTTAGAGTATCCAGACAAGTTACACGATGTTCACAACGATCTGCCCCTATGTCCCGAGCATCGAGCACCACCTAACTCTAAACAGAAGAAGCTACTCACAACTCTTCATAATAAAGAACGCTACGTTATTCATTACCGCGCACTTAAACAAGCTCTAAAACATGGTATGAAAATTACAAACATTTACCGAGTGTTAGAATTTAAACAATCCGCCTGGTTAAAACCGTATATTGAATTAAATACTTTAATGAGAACGAACGCAAAAAATGAATTTGAGAAAACATTTTTTAAATTAATGAATAACGCAGCGTTTGGTAAAACCATGGAGGATGTACGGA
The DNA here is from genome assembly GCA_947369205.1 of Cantharis rufa. NCBI lineage: Eukaryota > Metazoa > Arthropoda > Insecta > Coleoptera > Cantharidae > Cantharis > Cantharis rufa. The sequence goes on from OX376308.1 coordinate 12,378,938, forward strand.
AAAGAAAAATTGTTAAGTTGGTGTCAAAATGGAATGGGCGATATGCTGCTAAGGTGTTGATTGCTAAACCTAATTTCCATAGTAGAACAATTTTGGATGAAAATTTAATGATAATCGAGTTAAATAAGACGGAGATTACGATGAATAAACCGGTTTATGTAGGTATGAGTATTTTAGATATATCTAAAACCAAGTTATACGAATTTCATTACGGATACATGCAAAAAAATTTTCCAGCCAAAGTGCTCTACTGTGACACCGACTCTCTAATATATGAAATTCGCTGCCCCGATGTATACGACAGCATTAAAAAAGACATTTCACGATTTGATACTAGTGATTATGATGTAAATAACCAATTCAGTATTCCACTTGTAAATAAAAAAGTGCCGGGATTAATGAAAGACGAGAACAATGGTAGAATTATGACTGAGTTTGTAGGTCTTAGATCTAAAATGTACAGCATACGTGTGGAGGGTGAAGACTTAATTAAAAAGGCTAAGGGGGTTAAAAATTATGTTGTAAAAACTAGAATATCATTTGATGATTATGTAGATTGTTTAATTAATAATAAGTTAATTTTAAGGAATCAAAATAGTATTAGATCTGTGAACCATACTGTATATAGTATTAGTCAAACCAAAATAGCTTTAAGTTCAAACGATGATAAGAGATGTGTACTCCCTCATACTATGGATACCTTAGCATGGGGTCATTATAAATTAAAAAAATAAATACAAAAATTTAGTACAAGTTTTATTATTATTATTATTTTTATTACAATTATTATATTTTATTCAAAATCTTATATAATTATTGAATAATTGAGTATTTAGATATCCATGTAGGTTTTTGATAACCCATCCACTTAACATATAGCTGATCACCTCGTTTACGTAACACTTTTTCAATTAGAAAAGTATCTGGGTAAGCAGTAGTTTGAAGCTCCTCCGTATAAAACATGCCTTTAATAGGATTTCCGTTAAGATCTTCAATGTTGTAAGTCGTAGGACTTCCTAAATTAACCCGAACAATTTTAAACAATTCTGCAGTCCAATTTGCGTTGTAACCTTTATCGAAGACAGATTTATACTTCGATATTCGCACAAAATCACCATTTTTAAATTTTATTTTTCCAATTTTTTTATTTATATTGTAGACTTCTAACTTCGTGGAGACTTTAACATCACAAGGACGCATCTTAATCGTTCTATGTTTATGATGATTATAATCAGCAGTAACTGAAGCTAATATATCAACCCATTTATATTCAGCTCGATAACTAAACTCTTTGTATAACATATTTTTTAATGTTCGTATGACGCGCTCAACAATTGAAGCATTTTTAATACTAAATGTGGAGTAATGATTTATCTTATTACTTTTCATAACCTCAGCAAAATTTTTATTATAAAACTCTTTTCCTTCATCGGTTTGTAAATTTTTGGGTTTTCTTCCATTCGTAAGAATTGAAGTCATTGCATTCGTGACTTCTATACCAGTTTTTGATTTTAGGGGGTATGTCCATAAAAATTTAGAATAACAATCGATAACTAATAGAATATATTTATAACCACTATTATATTTGGAATAAGGTATAAATTCGGCTAAATCTGCCTGCCAGAGATCGTCAAAACCTCTAATTATTACACTTCTACGAGGAAAGTTTTTTCTAGCACTTCTATGAATTTCGTCTACAATTGCACGTTTCGACATTATTTAGAGAAATGTTATGTATTTCATGCGTTATTGCCCGATATAACTATCAACTATACTCCTAAAACCAATTGTTTGATCAATTGTTTTCTTAAAACCATTCAGTCTAGTATTGCAAGCATTTTTAAATTCTTTTAAATCTCTCTCAATAGACTGTTGATATTTATCAAAAACATCTTCTCTTGCAGCTTCGGTAGTATTATGCTTCAACACCCATTGATCAAATTTTTTTACATCCTCAGAAGTATTTTCAGATTTTCTCTCAATAGTATCAATACGTTGTTTTAGAGATTGAATATACAGTACTATTGTATCCACATATTGTTTATTAACAGCATCGAATTCTTCAACCCCGCTTGCTAAATTTGTTATTCTTTTACTTTGCATGTCATAGTCACGAGTTTTAGTAAGTTTAAATCCGATACCCTTTTCACCCTTGGGACCCTCCTTTGGATGTATTTTACTGCGACCGAATACATCAATATTCATTTTTAACTGGGTACTAAAACTAGAAAAACTTTATATTTATATTATAATTTTTGCCTCTACTAGCTCTTCCAAGATACTGATAATTTCATTATCATGACTATTATTTCCAGCCTGTTGAGATGCGTGTTGAGCCGGTCCACGAGTTCCGAAGGGTTATCCCAATAAGTGTAGTCAATTTTATTATTATTTAACAACTTATGCTTAAGCACTAAATCCCCACCACTCTTGCTAAATAAACCCTTTATTATTTTCGTATACTTGGCATCGCGAGTACCAAGTATTGGATTTTTATGATAATACCCCCTTTTATAAGCATTGGTCTGTATTAAAATTTGCTTATATTGTTGTAAATCATTATTAGTATAATTTTTAGGAGATTTTTTAAAAATTAATTCGTATAATCCCTCAGTACCGTCATATACTTTATTATTAATATTAAAATTATCCGAATTTTGATAAAAGTTAATTTCAGCGTTTCCAATCTTCCAAACCGCCGTATCAGGATCAAAATAAACTCCATACAGATGATCCATCAAATTTTTGGTATCATGTATAGCCATATCAGTATATCGAGTATGTAATCGTTCAATAATGCTTGTGCTAGCAGCTTCATTATATTCATCACTAGCATTAGATGGTGATACGTATAAAGTATTATTTAAAATTAGAACTAATGAAGGAATGATTATAGTCGAATTCATTTTTGATATATATGCATCAGCTGCTTTCCAAAATAGTAATGATAAAGTAGGTATGAACCTACTAATATATAAGGGTATTAAAGAATAAATAAAAATTATACATAGGTTTTTTAATCTTTCATTAAGTCATACAAATTTTGCTTAATTATTTCAGGATACATATATAATAATTCTGTTACACATAACAAACTTATTCCTTGATGATATGTTAGAGATTTTGCAACTGAATCGAAATTGAAGAAAGCATCCCCCCTATTTGAATACATCCTAAAAGTATTTCAGTATAAAAATCATTTATCTGGAGTCCTTCAATTTCTCTTATATGCATATTTATTAATGGTATAATTTCTATCAATATCATCATCGTAATTTCAGCTAAACAAATATAAAAATTATCTTTTCTACATTGTATTATATTGCTCTTGTTGAATATCTGTCCAGTGATTTTAAAACCACTGCTAACATTTTCCATCGGATTCAAAGTACCAGTTTCAAAAAAATTCTTAATTTGATTGATATTATCATCGCTGGTTAAAATATTCCAATCTTCATAGCTTAGTGGAACACTAATATCGTTCGATCCGCTGATTAGTAACATCGGAACCCAGTTTTCAACATCAATACCTATTGATATAAATTTGGTTTTGGATTTATTTAATGGTAATTTCCTTTCGCTGATTAACTTTGGCGTATGCATTATTTTAGATGATTTATTCGGAGTATTTGCTGAAAAAAAAAAAATAATAAAAAAATTAATATCGTAATACAAATAAAAATATAATATGAAAAAAATTAAACTGTAAGGGTTAGGTGTGTATCCTAAGAGTTCTTAGAACACTCACCTAACCCTGACAGTGATTTTAGTTACTATTAATTTTTAATATAACTTACTCGTTTGAATAGTTTCTGCAGACCTCTTCAAAGTTTTAACAACCGCTTTTGTATCCATTTTTTGAGTACGTTGATATCGAGTGAACTTAAACTATCTGATGAGAAATATCTAAATTTATAGGATTTATATACCTTATAACCTGTATCATTAAGGATAGAAAGTTGTTTAATTATATTTTTTCTCTCTATGAATTATTGTCATATGCTTAATTGATTATTTATCATAGTTAGAAATATCTATGATAAGCGACGTTATTTAATTTTAATGAGTCTACATATTATTATATTAATTAGGTAGTCATTAAAGAGAAACGCATTCCAGCTCTAATTACCATACTTAAAAAATTTTATCACATTCCGGGGACTTAGAAAATTTTTTAAAAATTCTGTGTCGTGGGAGTGACCTAGTACATCTACTGTAATAGTTGGATCTCGATGAACAAGTCAAATCCAAGTACTGCTAGTAAGATATTATCAGCACTAATGGAAAATATATACCCCGATACCAGTAAAACGGAATGGAAATGGCAGCGAAATGTAAGTATACATACTGGAGAAAGCTCACATTCAAACGCAACTGACTTGGATTCGTCTGCAAATGGTTACAGTTCAGATCATTATTATGAGTCTGGCTAATAAAGTTGTTGAAAAATTCTTGAACATACAAAATTAGTTATTTTACCAAATGGACAATTTTTTTATCAAATTTGTTAGTTGAATAAAATATATTTAAAAATAAATGACTTTCTTGTATCTTGCAATAATAAAATAAACTAGTATGAGCCAGGCATGGGCCATTACAAAGCGCCGATGCTTGGCCGAGCATTAGTAGCCATACCTTGGCCGATCAATGGGATTTTTTCGAAGAACGGCGACTTTGTATGGGTATTCAACCTAAAAGAGCTTAACCCGAAATTAATAAGGTGGCGCTTAAAATTTGAGGAATTTGAATATGAAATTATATATAAAAAGGGGAAATATAACACAAATGCAGATTGTTTATCTAGAATTTCAATTAACGCTTTAGAAAATGAATCAGTAATAAATAATCCCGGAGAAGTAGACGCAGATATTCTTGAATTTTTAAAAGAATTCACTATTGAGAACACCACAATAACCGAACCGCAAGCTTCAACTAGCAAAACCGAGAAACCAAATATTAAAATTTTATCAGATATACAAATTAGACCCCCTAATATGACCGTTAACGACAATTATTGTCCCTCAATTTCAACAGTACATTCGAATATAAATGAAAATACAAACAACGGAATTCAATCTTGCGATGAAATTATAAATAATAAAGTGAATCAAATTTTAGTGTTCCCGAACGTACGTATATCACAAAGCCGATGTAACTCATGATAATTACAAAAATCATAAGATAATTACACTGAAAATACCCGAAAAAGATAACGAACAACTAATATTAGAATTTTTAAAAGAATTCACAGACCCACAAAAAGTTTATTGCATGTATTTTCATCGAGATCAATTGTACAAAGATTTTTGTTATGTTTATTTAAAATATTTTACTGGTAACTCTCCAAAATTAATTAGATGTTTAAAAAGGGTTAATACCGTAACTGATCCTGAAGAACAAATAGTTTTAATAAAAAATTATCATGACGGAAAAAATAACCACCGCGGAATTAAAGAATGTTTAGAAACACTTAAAAGAAATTATTATTGGAAAAATATGATTACTAATATAATTAAATTTATTAACGAATGCGAAGTTTGTCAGAGAGCTAAATATGCAAGAAATAAACCTTATGTACCATTAATGTTAACAGAAACGGCAACAAAACCTTTTCAAACGGTTCACATTGACGTTTTCCCATTCAATAGTAAAAATTATTTAACACTAGTAGATTCATTTACTAAACTTGCTCAAGCCATTTTCATAGAAGGTAAAACTGCTGTTCATATTAGCAAAGCCCTGATTAAATATTTTGCTTCATTTGGAATCCCCCAAAATTTGACCATGGATAAAGGTACCGAATTTAATAATGAAACAGTTAAAGAAATTTTAAATCTTCATAAAATAAAAATTCACTTTACGACGCCAATGCATCACGAGTCGAATTCGATAGTAGAACGATTCCATTCTACCATCATTGAACATTTAAGAATTCTAAATGAAATGTATCTTAACGAGAAAGATCTGATGGATTATGCCATCATTGGATATAAAAATTCTATACATAGTGCTACTAATTACACACCCTTTGAATTAACTTTTGGTCATACAGATTCTAGAGACCCATGCGAAATTTTTAACTCAGCATCATTCTACACAGAATATGTAGAAAATCACAAAGACAAATTAAAACACATAATACCAAGACTTGAATGAAAAATTTAGCGATCAAAAACTGATCTAATAATAATTTCTAAACATAATATTCACGGAAATTCTAGTGACACCTTCAAACTAAATCATACTGTTTTTAAACAAAATCCAAAAACTCGAAATAAGAAAGAAAATAAATTTATTGGCCCTTATCAAATAACCAAAATTTTAGACAAAAATAGAGTACAAATTACTAACAAACAAAATAAAAGTGAAATTATTCATATCAAGGAACTTAAGATACCTATTGTTTCAGATTCACCTTGTTCATTATAACCATGTCCACCAAATTCCATAAAATTACTGAAAACCCCGGGTTCTTGCCTTTAAAGTTAGGAAACGCCTAAAATAAAATAGACACATGGTCATTCATTCAAATATTTGACATTACTGATACTATACAAGAATTCAAATCACTTCAAATAAAATTAAATCAATTAAAGAATTCATTTGAAACCAATTCAACAAATCTTACTGAAAGTTATAAACAAGAATTAAGTAATTCCTATGACTTAATAAATATCTTAGAAAGAAAAATAATATTGCAAATTCAACAACTCTACCCTATAAATAAAAACAGAACTAAAAGAGGTTTAGTAGACGGGTTAGGATCCATAATTAGAGCAATTACAGGAAACCTCGATCAAAATGATACGGAAAAGTATGACAAAGCAGTAATGACTATTACAGGAAACCAAGATAAAATTAAATCATTAGTAGAAAAACAAATAACATTATTACAAAATTCAATTGACAATTATCAGAAAAACATTCAAACAATATCACAAAATCAATTAATATTAGAAACTAAAATTTTACAAATCGAGAAAATTCTAAAGACAATCTAATTTAAAAATATCGAAACTTATCATTTCTTTCTTATACAAGTATTTGTCTCACAAATAATGTCAGCCTTTCAAACAATCTATGATTCCTTAGAAAAAATCGAAGTAGCTATCACCTTCTCAAAAATTAACACGTTTCATAATTCTATGTTAGATCCAAACGAACGATTAAATGAAATTTTAATAATTAATGAACAACTAGATAATAAGAATAAGTTTCCATTCAAACCAAAATTTAAAAATATACTTTTATTTGAAAAGATTATGGAAATAAAAAGTTATAGTAAAGGGAATCAAATTATGTTTATTTTAGAAGTTCCAATAGTGGAAGCTGAAAGTTACAATTACTATCACTTATATCCCTAACCAATTCTAACTGGAACATCATTCAGAACCATAATTCCTCATTCCGAATACCTCCTTTATAATGAGCAAAAATATGCATTTTTTAATGCAAAATGTTTCGAAATTTCAAACAAGGAATATATATGCCAAAATGGAGAAATCATCAATTATCAAGAAGATGCACCTTGTGAAATTCAATTACTAAGGTATTCCAAAAATGCGACAAATTGTAAACCAATTCATGTTCAAATCAAAAACATTAAGATTCAAAAATTGGAAAATAATCAATGGATCATCATTACACCAAAAAGTGTCGTTGCTACGAAAAGGTGCGCCAGTGATAAAGACAGTGTGTATCTAAACGGGAGTTACGTAGTCGAAATCGAACCAAAATGTGAAGTGAAAATAGAACGGATAACGTTAAAAACTTTTAAGAATTTAAAATTGGAATTCAAAAATATTGAATTTTAAAACTGTAAAATTAGATTCAGTAAATGTTGACGAAATAAAAAATATTTATAATGATTTATCACATCAAAAAGCAAAACTATATTCATTAAGTGAAACCCCAATACATTTTCATAAAATTAGTGGATATACAATAATCATTTATATATTAATCTTTGTTATTATTTCTTATGTTTGTAATGCCGTTTTTATGTCTACCCAACTATCGAGTTCGCTACGGGAACCAATTAAAATTAAAGCTCTACCTACTAATTTTCCCAATATCGCTCTTAGTAAAAACGTGTTGAGTGCATTATCGGTAGCACTTGAAAATGTGTTAATTAAATTTTGACAATTATCAATTGTCAAAATTATCAATTATCAATATTCAAAGTATGAGGGTTTCCTTCATATTGTGAAATGCTATCTAAATGTAATTTTAATAATTGATAGTTAGTTGCCATTTTTAATTCTAAATAAGGTTCTAAATTAATATTTTTAAATAAATCTGCTAAGTTATCTAGTACGTTGACTTCTGTCATATAAATATATTATCTTATGAAGTAAACGTTACACTTATCTACCTTTTATACTAGGAAATTTTATAAGATAGGAAATTTAATGAACTTACAGTAATATTGTTGTTTTCATTTCTTAATTTGATTAATGCCTTTAAGTTCGGCCGATGCTTGCTTCTCCCTTGATGACTTCTGTGCTGTTGCTCTTTCGATAAGGTCAATTTTGGGAATCCTACCGACTGCGCCAATTACAATATGCTTGGACAAAAACGCCTTTTAAAAAAGTAAAAAGATTTATTGCACTGGATTTTTTGTGTACTAACTACGATAGTCACTACAGTATAATACCAAGCAAAACGCGTCTTACAAAGTTATGCACTTCTATTTAATACATTTCTTATCATATGATAATGCATTTCTAAAAAGCTGTAATAAACAATTATAATATACATAAGATTAAGCCAGGTTGGTATAACTGGCATAAGATATTTCAACACGTTATTTAACATGATTGTGACAGGGCAGTTAGGCACCATGTAGTAGGTATATAAATATGCGTAGGAACAAAAGATTAATTAATTAATTAAAAATCATATTTACTTTATTATTTTGATGAACAAAAATACCAAAGTTACAAATAATACGATTTTAGTTACATAAATAATTATTTTATTATTCCACTTTAACGTTGTCACTGTTGTTCATTTGGACAATCAAAACTATCCCATCCTTGGGAATATAAACTCCACTCGGGGAATGTAATGGGTGGTTTAAAACAAAAACCGGTGGATTTATTAACTTTCTGCTCCACCTCCCTTGTACTATTTATTACATGTTCCGGATTATATGGACACGTTCTTGAAAAAACTGCGTTTTCTTTCTTCGACATCTTCTCTTTTGCAGCCAGATTACTATTGGTATTTTGGTTCATTTTGACGTTTTGGGTATCTTGCACTCAATTTAGATTCTTTGTGAAAGGTTAGGATCAAGTTTTCTTTATATAGCAATTTTAACTATTTTTTTATGTTGGTAGTTTATGATTGGCTTTGGAAAATAGAATTTATTGTAGATTTTTACATAATATTAATATTCTTTTTCTAATTTTGTTCCAAAAAGTGGTACTTTGTGATATTCAAAAGTGTGTGAAAAAGTACTAATTTTCCGCACTAGTGCTGAAAAATAGTACTTTTTACAGTAGGGCCGAATGTTATCAAAAATATCTAGTCGCACAAAATGATCGATAATATTCTATGCACATGAGAAAATTGTAACAATTATTTGTAACTACCCGGTATAATGGTTGAGAGGAACTTGCGCGAGACAAAGAGGTTAGAAAAGTTTAGTTAGGAAATATAGAGAGAAGATAAAATTGAGTAGAGAATTTTGGATAGTTGATATTGATTATTATTAGCAATTATTATTTGTGGTTGCTCACTACCGATTAGGAAGATTTAGTTAATGCCGAATGCAGATTTGTTGATAGTGGCTGAAAGTCACTGGCTGAAAGTTGCTTATTAAATTCCTTTCAGGCTTCTAGTTTAATTTTGAAAGTGCCTAATACCGATTTAATTTCGTTGAATGCAACGGACTACGGAAGTTTGTAGCGTGGAGCTTTTGTTGGGACCTCATTCCGATATATTATGAACCAATCCGTCCATTTATTATTAATCTTTGGACCAAAGTTTCTAAGTCAAACTGCTTAAACATGCTGATCCATCAGAAGAGCGCTCGCGTAAAAACCAATTGTTGCTGATCCGGATCCGGGAATCCGGAAAACGTTGTAAGATTGTTTATGTTATATTTATGTTGGTTGTGGTGGTTGAGCACGTATATAATATATAATTTTCCCGTTTTTTCTATGTTAATAAAAACGGGTGGCGCCCTATCAGAAAATTTCGCGGGATTTTATTATCCCTCTTCCCACGCCCAGCTTTATTGAGCTTCCGGGATAACCAGAAGTCAAGAGAGGGTTACAAAATATATATTATGATTAATACATTCTATTTTAACAACCAATCAACATTCACAAATGTGTTTTGTTTCAACCAATCACATGTCATTATGAAGTTTTGCAAGTGAATAAACTCTCTCTCAACATGCGATTAAATTCGATTAAACTCGATGTAGCCTTTGGTAATAACTGTCATAAAATGTTTCTTATAATTACCTATTATTTAAATTTGCAATAACTGAAGAACGGCGCTAGATATCAAAAAATTGAGCAAAACATTCTCCCCCCTCGCGTTGTACTCACCCCCCCCCCGTGAACTATCATGATGATGAACATGATAGCCATGGGAATAACTCGAGAATTAAGGGGATTTTAAAAATTTCGAAAGCGTATTTTATCCGATAGGAAGTGAACCTCTTGTGGATTAAAATAAATAACGGTAAATGAAATAACATTTCAAAAACCATTTTGTTGACCGTAAAAACTAAAAACAGGAAATTAATAGTTGAGATAGAGGTCGTTATAATCTACAAAGTAGATAAATTTCAAAATACAAATTCGTAGCAGGACATCGGTAGTCAGGACCGCATTAGGCCCTTGAAGGCTATTTGAATTTGATAATTTTTTTTTTGCTATTTTTTCATTCGTTATTGATTCTTAATGCGGTCCTGATTACCGATGTCCTGCTACAAATTTGTATTTTTAAATTTATCTGCTATGTAGATTATAACGACCTCTATCTCAACTATTAATTTCCTATTTCTATTCTTGTGGATTAACCCGCGATAATCTACTTTGACGTAATTTATTGTCTAATTGAACCGGGAACTTTTTAGCACACTCATGGTACTATTATACGATTAAACTAGATTATAATAGTACCATGAGCACACCTAAAATATGACTAAACAGTAGTCTCAAAAATCTCCTCTGCCACAATGAACTCAACTCAGATTTATAACATAACAAATAGTCATTGAACTCAAATCAACTGTTACGCTGATCTTCTAAACGGTGGTTGGACAAATTCTTTCTTGCAAATAAACAGGAACCAACTCCCTTCTGCGCGCACAAAAAAATTAAATATACGACCTTCTTAATTTTCTGTAGTCGGTGTAACGGGAGGTCGTCACTTGGGCCTTGTGCTCTCAGGCCGTACTGAGAATTATCGTGACTTGGGGGTGCGCCGTTCTAAGGAAAATTTTATTTGTAGCTGCCACCACCTTCGAACGAAAAAACCACCCTTGATTTTTCTCAGTCTTCTGCATTTTAGTAGCGTGCAACTGGTCAAGCCACCGGCCTTTCGGTTGTACGGCGTTGGCTGGTCCCCGGCTTAACTTTGGGAATTGAAACCCCGGTTACGGGTCTAGACGGAGCACGTACACTATTCTGAAAACAATATAATTTATGTGCAATCGTACTAGAAAGTACATTTTCACATATACGAAACAATACTGAAAGTAACTATTTTCAGTACGGACATGTCACATTTACTTTCTAGTACAGATATGACACTGTCACCACTTCTAATGAAAATTTAATGTTTAATATTGATGTTGACATTAATGGTACAGTTGTTGGTATTATTTAAAGATAGCATTTCTGATAAAATAGCTCCTCCGGTTGCAGCAGTAGTTCCGCTAGTACCAACAATATTTTGTATAGATTTTTCCCACGATTTTTCAGTTTTTCCATCAGAGAAAATTTGATTTGAAATTTTTTTCTTATTTTCTCTGCAAAATAATTATTTACGAAGGCAATAGACTCTTCATTTGATGAAAATCTCTGTCCTCCGAGGGCAACTTTTAGCTTAGGGAACAAAAAAAAGTCGCTTGGTGCTAGATCTGGTGAGTATGGAGGGTGGTCAAACAGTTTAAATCGTAATTCATGGATTTTAGCCATAGCAACCTTGGAAGTGTGAGGCGGCGCATTGTCTTGATGAAGCAAGATTTTTTTTCTCGTCAAATGTGGCCGTTTTTCCAATATTTCTTCTTTCAGCTTGTCAAGTAATTTTGCGTAGTATGCTCCTGTAATGGATGTTCCCTTTTGAAGATAATCAATGAAGATAACCCCATGACTATCCCAAAAAATAGTCGCCATCACTTTCCCAGCCGAAGGAACAGTTTTAGCCTTTTTTGGAGCCGATTCACCCTTCGCAGTCCACTGTTTTGATTGCATTTTTGTTTCTGGAGTATAGTGGTGTATCCAAGTTTCATCCACAGTAATTAATCGGCGCCAAAACTCTGATTTATTGCGCTTAAACTGCGCAACAAAGCAGTAGAAATGTTCATTCGAACACGTTTTTGGCCCAAAGTGAGTAAACGCGGCACCCAACGCGCAGACAGCTTTCTCATACCTAAATCTTGGTTTAAAATGTGACAAACACGTTCTTTAGAAATATTGAAAGCCTCTGCTATCTCTCTAACTTTAATTCGTCGATTTTCTAGCACCATTTGATGAACTTGGGCGATGTTATCACCAGTGGTTGCAGATTTTGGACGTCCCGAACGTTTATCGTCTCCCAAGCTAGTACGGCCACGTTTAAATTCAGCTGCCCAAAATTTTATAGTGGTAAATGATGGTGCAGAATCTCCGTACACAGTGTCCAACTCATTTTTGATTTTTGTAGGCGTATTGCCTTTCAAAACCATATATTTGATAACAGCACGATACTCGACTTTATCCATTTTCACAAAAATACTCGTATAAACTCACTCAAGCGATTGTCAAACAAAAACTGCGGATACAAAATGGCGGAAATTTTGGTGAGTACCTGTCAAAGGATGCACAAACAAATTCCCTAGCTTTTGTTGACAGTGCTGCCATCTTCATGTTGAGGTCGGAAACTCTTCAGACCACCCTCGTACATAGAAACATTTGTTTTGTTAGTTCATCAAAACTCCATTCCGAAATTTTACAACGCTATAAAGATTTGTGCGACGAAAAACTCCATACTTTTTCAAAATTTCTGAAGTGAAAGTTTCTACATGGCGAAAACCATCTCTGAATAATAAAAATATTTACAATTTCTTTTTATTTTGGCGTCCAATTTATTTTTTCCAAACTTTTGTAGTTAATTATTTCAAAATTTGTACATATTTCGATGTAAAAACACTGATACCCCACTATAATTATTACGAAATTTATCAATAATTTATTTATTGTCATTATTTATACTAAAACATCTCACAAATCAAAAAATAATTTACATAAAAGAATTTTATTGTAATATGCAGTGATCGAAATAGATTGTAAAGTTTTTGAAAACGACGTCATGAGTTCGGTCGAAAAAAGTGGAAAAATATTCTATTGGATTGGAATTGCATTTGCGTTATTTTAGCCCAGTCAATAGGTAGTTTTCACTTGCAAAAGGTATAGGAAAGTTGATATTTAGCATGATTGTTCACTTAGGTGAGTTATATAAAATTCCAAGTTTTCGACTTTGAGGGGGTTCCCCTCTCGCTGCCATCTTGGTTTGAAAGGGTGGAAAATCACTTTTTTGCTATTTTCTGGTTAACGGTGTTAGATACGCCAACTATGTAACAATACAAAAATGTAGAGCATAAAATTCTGCATATTTTTTGTCGTATATATTTTTTCTAAGATTAATGGTTTTATAATTGCAGCGCGTAGAAAATGATCATTTTCTTAATAACGCTTAATAACATCTTCAATAACGCCCATTTCCTATGCGCTGTAATTCTAAAAGCATTAATCTTAGATAAAAATGTATATGACAAAAAATATGCAGAATTTTACGCTCTACATTTTTGTATTCTTGCATTTTCGACGTATCTGGCACCGTTAACCAGAAAATAGCAAAAAAGTGATTTTCCACCCCTCTAAACCAAGATGGCGGAGCGAGCGGAACCCCCTCAAAGTCGAAAACTTGGAATTTTGTATAACTTACCTAACTGAACAATCATGCAAAATATAAACTTTACTATACCTTTTGCAAGTGAAGCCCATTTCTTTTCGCACTATTGACTGGACTATTTCCTCCAATTAGAAATTTAAAATTATTTAAGATTTACACAATAATATTAAACATTGTATTTTTAATTATTGCTTTTATGATTATTTACTGTAAATTACCTCATTTTATTAATGTTCCTACAATAATTTTGCTAGATTTCAGTAGTTTGATAATTCGAATTATTATAATTAGCATTGGTGTTGATTCAACAGCATTTATGAATTTACCCGAATTTGATTTATTAAAATTACAATTACATGCAGGTGATATAGGATTAAATAATGAAACTGTTTTTATGAAACCTGGAAGGTCTTACAATATTTTGATATTAGTAGTTTGCACTTTTATTAGCTATAATATATACGAATCTGATATGTTAATTAAATTTCAAGGCGCCTCCAATATCAAATTTATCGCCGCAAACCTACTTGGGTTTGTAATTACAGTATTATTCGTATATAAGCAGATTTTTAAAATTATGGTTCCCTTACAAATCATAAATCGTCATTTGGAAGATTTTAAGAAAAATAATCATTAGGATATCGTTTATCAGTTTAGACCAGGGATGGGCAAAGTACGGCCCGCGGGCCGTCTCCGATCCCCAAAGAGTTCCGGCCCGCCAATGTCAATTCTAAAGTAGCAGTGTATGGTTTTCGGAATTATAATTTAACTGATTCGTCGGCACAAAGAGGTGTAAAACAGATACGTAGATAAAACTGCAAAACTTTCTGGCACCCGCCTGTCTGTTGGTCGTTGCTGGGCCTGTCAGAAAAAACGTGGGTGAAGTACTACGACGATATTCAGCCAATTTTGAGAATATCGAATTTGAGAATTGCAGCACTTGTTTAACTTACCATGTGAAACAATTTAACAACGCAAGGTACGTAGCTTTAGCCGTCTACGAAAAGCTTTATTTGAATTTGTTATTTGAGGTTGTCCAGAACTGGGTTCATGCTAGGGCCAACATTGGAGAGCCAGAGCTGGGTAACTAGCTCTGGTTCAAGTCTGGGCCAACATTGGAAGACCAGAGTTGGGTTGCCCGGTCCTGGACCTTAGCTAGGGCGAACATTAGAAAGTCAGAGCTGGGTTCACTAGTTATAGCGCAAGCCTGGCTTAGCATTAAAAAAGCAGAGCTGGTTTGCCCCGTCCTAGGCCTTAGCTAGGGCCAAAATTAGAAAGCCAGGCCGTATTCACTAGTTCAGGCTCAAGCCTGAGCCATCATTGGAGGACCAGAGCTGGGTTACCCAGTCCTGGGCCTTAGCTAGGGCCAACATTAGAAAGCTAGAGCTGGGCTCACTAGTTCTGGCTCAAGCCTGGGCTAACATTGGAAGACCAGAGCTGGGTTGCCCAGTCCTGTCCCGTGCTTGGCCCTGTGGTCAGAGCCTGGAGGTTCCTAAATGGAATAGACAAGTTGTATTTTTTTGGAATTCTGGCCCCCCGTAAAATTTTTTAGGTTATTTTGGCCCTTAATGAAAAAAGTTTTCCCACCTCTGGTTTAGACTGTTACATTGCAATTTTGACCCACAAGGATTTGATATTAAGAAACAAAATGGAAGAAATTCGGCAGTTGTTGAACTTGGTTGCAAAAATATGCGCAACTTGCTATAAAATTTTAGGGTGGAATTTACTTTTTATAGTTTTTGCTACTTTCATGCAAATTTCTTTTTTCTAGTAAATCAAAATTTAAAAACTAATGGAAAACTTGAAATTATAATTCCTTCTGCTGCTGCTGCTGCCTGTTTTTAGGTTTAGGTTTTTGTTTTTCTGCTGCTGCCTGTATTTCACAAGTCAAGAATTTGTATATTTAAATATTAAATTTAGTTGTTAATATGTTAATAGTTAACATAGTATGCTTTTATTTATTTAAAAACTAAAATTGTTTTATTGTAGTTAACAAAAATTGCAGTTGCGCATACATATTCACAATAACGGCTTATACGAATATTACTAAGTAGGTAATTTTAATGAATTAAGCAAAAAAATTAAACCCGCCATTGGCATTGATAAGAATTAAATCAGTCAAAATCTACTTAAATTTGACAGCATTCATCTGTAAAATTAATGGTTTCAAAAAATCAGCTCCGAGCAAGTTGTGAGCTAAATGTTAAAAAAAAAATTATATTTTTGTATCTACAGTTATCAATCGTCTAATAAATTTATACTTCTACCCTGTCATTTATAATCAATGTAATTTTCCAAAAAATTGTTATAATTAATAGGTTTTTTTACATACTTATATAATTATTTATTATATAAATATAGGACCAACTAGGAAGTTCGTCTATGAAAAATAATTATAATTCATCTTATAATTCCTGGAAGCGATTTACAAGAGATAAGCCTTACAACAATTTCAATAACAACAACCATAACTTTAACAATAGAAATTTTGGTAACAACCATTTTAACAACAGTGGCAATTTTAATAATGGCAACAATTTTAGACAAGGTAATTATCAAAATAACAGTAATTTTCGCAACAATGGAAATTCAAATTTTGGTCAAGACAGAAATCAAAATTGCAATAATCATTCGTATCAACAAAATAACAATTACAAGGGGAATTATAATAACGACAATAGGTTTTCTAATAACAATAACAATCAACAAAACTTTAGCAATAATTTTGAAAGAAGACCACGACCTGAAAATCGAAATTTTAATAACAGTAGGTAATAATCAGCAGCAAAGTCATGAACCAAATAATAATGTTAATGATGATCGCGATACTCGCCAGTTTAACAGCCGAGTTAACCATTACCAAAACGATTCACAACCTGATGCTATGGCGATAAACAGTAGCACAACAACTTCAAGAGAAAATATCACTAACAGAGTCTCGCATATACCAGAATTGTCAACTGATATTGAATCGACAATTCAGAATTTTCAATAAGCGACAAACCAAAAATGGTGAATTCCTATCAACACCAGAAGGAATTCATAAAGGAAGTGCAAGGAACAAACTTTGAAAAAGAAAACAACTTACCGTCGATTAACAATCAACCACATTTTAGTTAAAACGTTATTAGATACAGGGGCACAGGTGTCTTTAATTAAATAAGAACTTGTTAATTTAAATTATGAACGTTTCGAGAAAAAAATAATAAAAACCAATCCTATAAATTTGATAACTGTAAATAACAAAAAATTTTCCAAAACAAATAAATCTTTGATGGTTACGATTGAGGTAGGAGATAAGGCAATTACTGATTGCATGATGATTATGAACGACATGTCCATGGATTGTATTTTAGGAGTCGACTTATTGGCCAAATTAGGTATTAAACTAGATGTATTAAACAAAAAAATAACTGTAGAGAAGAAAGATGTTGAGTGGATTATGGAGGATAAAGAGTTAGATGTTAATGATGATGTAATTATAATTAATAATGTTAATAAGATGGATGAAATGAAGTTATTTTGAATGTGGAAAAATATTATTTAGATACAGTTAAAAGTTTGTTAGAAGTACACAAAAGTTTAATAAATGAAGAAGTCAAAGTCGCTCACGAGTACACGCATAGACTCCAAGTTGATAAAGATGCAGTTTTCAAAAACAAAAATTATCCAATACCGCAGGCATTTAAAGCACAGGTGTGGGAAGAATTGAATAAGATGCTTCGAGATGGAATTATTCGAGAGGCCAGCACATCTTATATCAATCCTCTTGTCATAGTAAAAAAGAAAGACGGTTCGATAAGAATTTGTCAGGATGCGAGAAATTTGAATCAGATTTGCAAGTCTCAGCATGAAAAACCACAAGGGATGGAGAATTTAATTGGAAGTATTGGTGGTAAAAGAATTTTTTCGAAGTTAGATTTAAAAAACAGTTTTTGCCTAATACCGTTAGACGTTGATTCGCAGGAGTATACTGGATTTAGTGTCGATGGACACACGTTTGTGTTTCAAGTAGTTCCATTTGGTTTGTCGACGAGTAGCAGTGCGCTGGTAAAAAGCATGCAGCGGATTTTAACAAAATACGAAGAATTTTGCGAGGACTACATAGATGACATGTTCATATTCAGTAAGAATGAAGAAGAGCACAAAGAACATTTAAAAATAATTTTAAAAGTTTTGGACGAAGCTGGGTTAAAGCTTAACATTAACAAATGCGAGTTTTTCAAGACTAAAATTAAATATCTAGGATTTATTGTCACGAAAGACAAAGTTGAAATTGATGATGAGCGAATTTCAGAAATCCAAAATTATCCGAGACCTAAAAATGTGAGGACGTTAAGAGGGTTCATTAGAGTCGTCAATTATTATAAACGATTCGTGCCCGATTATTCGCAGAAATTGTTACCGTTGTTTACATTGCTAAAAAAACATATGAAGTGCAAGTGGACAGAGGAGCATGAAGAAGCCTTCAACAACATAAAAGAAATCTTATTTGAAAACATGCGTCTGTTGCACCCTAATTTTGACCTTGGATTCATCTTAAGAACCGATGCTTCAAATTTTGCTATTTCCGCTGCGTTATTTCAAGTTCAAGATGGTTTGGAAGTACCTGTTTGTTTTGCGTCAAGAATTTTAAGAAAGAGCGAAATGAATTACACCGTAAGTGAAAAGGAGATGCTGGCAATCGTGTATGCACTTATCAAGTTGAGATTTTATTTAATTGGTAATAAGTTTGAAATCCAAACTGATCACGCAGCGTTGTCATTTCTCATGAGCACGAAGTTCCCCAACAACAGGATCTATCGTTGGTCTTTGCTCATCCAAGAATATTATTTCGCCATTACTCATATTAAGGGTAAAGACAACATCATTGCAAATACTTTTAGTCGCAAAGACACAGAGGGTAATGCAGTAGTGAAAGAAATTTTATATATACTATATATATAACATTTATTCAATTTTATGTAGTTACATTATTATGTTAACAAAATTTTTTACATTATCTATTCTTAGGTAAGGCCCTTTGTTAGATATGTGATACATATGTATGTACAGTAATTATAATTTTTGTATAATAAATAAATATAATTTAGTTACAGGAAAAAAATTTCAAAAACCTGTTAATTACTTTTTTAAAATTTTTTAGGATTGGATGGGTTGACATTTAAATGAGGTTGGAGTTGGATTTGTACTATAATACAAAAGAAAATGTAACAAACGCGCACTGATTTTCACTTTTCACAACACAACACAGTACACAGTTATCAATATATAACGCGCACTGATTGCTTGTCCTAACGACACAGTTACGCGCACTCACTTTCTTCCAACTTAAACTTTAATTATAAAAGTTGTAGTTTCGGAGTAGGATCGACCTAATTAGTTTATTTTTGTTTTTTGGAGCCACGTTATTGAGATCGTAGTCCCCAATTTTTCGGATCAGCTCATTGTCGTGGAACAAACACTTTTTTAAAAATTTCTCCGTGGATTGATTGATGTAGTCACCGACGTATTCAAAGTTATTATCTTCGTGCATATATTTTATGGTTGTATAGCGGGGGTAGTTGTTGACGACTTTTAGGAATTTGTTGAGACAGCGTTGTATCGATATCAAATTGCTCTTAGCGGCACTTCCCCAAATGTTGCAGCCGTACGTCAATACTGATCTAGCATAAGTACGTATCAGCAGGAGTTTTAAGTCTCTCGGTAGTTGCACACTATGACTTATGAGAGGGTAAAGCAGATGTAGCACGTAATTCGTTTTTTTCACTCTGTCGGCTATAGTTTTTTTCCAGGTGAGACGTTGGTCTAGATGTAGGCCCAGATATTTTACACCTTTTTGTAATTCGATAACAGCATTGTCAATTTTTAAGTCAACTGTAGGGCGAATCCTGTTGCCAGAAAACATGATGACCTCTGTTTTGTTAATATTTAATTTTAATTTCCAATCGCCAAAAAACTTGCATATTAATTGTAGATGTTGATTGATGTTTTCGATGATGACTTCTTTGATTAAGCTAGACGAGTAAACCGCTGTATCGTCAGCATAAAGAGCAATTTCCGTGTCGTCGTGTAGCGGAATGTTATTAATATAAATATTAAATAGTATAGGCCCTAGAATTGAACCTTGCGGTACACTAGATGGTATGCTTTTTAGCGGAGAGCTCGAATCGGCAACTACAACCTTAAAGCTGCGACCACTCAAGTAGCTTCTGACGATTTTTATCAGTGATGAGGGAACATTCAGATTTATCATCTTATAAATTAAGCCCTCGTGCCATACCGTGTCAAACGCTTTTTCCACGTCGAGTAAAACCATTCCGGTGTGATTATTGCTACTGGACTCTCTTACTACATCTTCAACTACTCGGGCTACTTGTTGGATGGTGCCATGTCCCTTCTGAAAGCCAAATTGTTGCTTGATGATTAAATTGTTGTTAGTCAGATGGTCGACAATTTCTTCTTGAATTATTTTTTCCAAAATCTTGCTTAAACAAGTGAGCAAACTGATAGGACGGTAGTTTTTAGCCTCATTCTTGTCTTTATTTGGTTTGGGGACTGCCAGTATTTTTGCCGTCTTCCAGGCGGTTGGAAAGTAGCACAGCTTCAGACAAGCCTTAAAGATGTAATATAGTTGCACCACTTCTTTTTTGGGAAGGTACTTAAGGTGTTTGTTGTAAATACCATCTTCTTGGTTTTACGACTCTTGATAATGCGTTGAATTCTTTTAGAGGTGATATTAATATCTGGGGAGTCTTCCATATCATCAAGCGATTCAACTTTTGCTTTAACCTCTTCTTCAAATGATGAACTGAAATTGGTAGTCACTCGATGAACTCCTTCAAAAATATTGGCAAACACCTCAGCCTTATTTTGGTTGGAGTATTTGTATTGTTATACTTCAATGATGTGAGCATTGTTCCTTTATTTTTTCTCCTCAGCGCAGTATATATCTTCCACAGAGAGTTATCTTTAGTGTTAAGATCTTTGGTTTTCTTTAACCACTCTTGGCGTCGGATGGTATTGGTTCTTAATTTTATTTGTTCTGTAAGCTGGTTTTTTTCGAAACGGTAGGTCACATTGCCAGTTTCCAGCCACTTACGTCGTGATTTATTGCGTCGTCGTTTCAGCTTATCGGTAACCTGATCTGCGACAAATTTTTTACGTATTTGTTTTGTTTTGGTAGTAACTTGGTGCGCTTCGGTAATTGCCATCGTGAATTTAGCAATCTCAAGGTCCACTTCTTCTATCGATTTAATGATGGGAGTAATGCGAATTCTATTGTTGCATTCTTTTTTGAATTCGCTCCAATTTGTATTAGTAACAACAAAATTTGGCGAAATGCGAGATGTTCTTAGAGTCATCAGTACGGGCCAATGATTCGAGCTTAAGTCGTTGATTGTTTCAGGATTTGAATAATTTGTTATTCCTTGCGATAGAAAGAAATCTATGGTAGATTGCGATAGTCCCGGAGGGTTAAAAGTTGGCGTCGGCGGGTACAACAGTAAATAGTTGTTGATATCGTTGTGCGCTTTTAAAATAGTACCATTACTATATCGACAGTATATTAGCATATCGACAGTTCCATTGGGGGTGCTTAGAGTTGAAATCCCCTCCGATTACAATCTTATTATATTTGTTCATAATATTATCGAGTTCAATAGATGTTAACTTTGTGGATGGTGGAACGTACATAGCGCCTACATAGAAAGGACTTGGCAATTTTATTTTAATCACCAATATTTCGACTGATACATCGGGTTGTTCAGTTGCTTCATACGGCAAACCTTTCTTAATAACAATAGCAACACCACCTGACCGGTCGGTTAGTCGATCTTTCCTAAGAACAGAATAATTCTTAAACTTCAAACTGTCGTTTGCGTTTAGCCACGTTTCAGTTATCATCGCAATGTGGATGTTATTTTCGTCTAAAAACAATTCAAGATCTTCGATCTTGTTTACGACGCTGGTAGCGTTCCACGTAATTATATTTAAATCTTCGAGGTCGTGACTACCCATCAAATTTTTTGGCACATCTGATGAAAGCCGCCATGCGAGCACCACCATCAATTGTACTAGCCATTACGCGATTTAATTCCCGCACAGCTCTTAACATTTTATCAATGTTGCATAATGATTCAAGTTTTTTAATTTCACCGAAAAGCGAATTTAAATTATCCATGCTATCATCACCTGCGCTCGGTGGAATATTTCGATTGACCGGACGTTGTGTAAGCGGTTGACGTTGTTGTTGCAACACTTCGCTTTGATTATAGTAATACGCCTTTGTTGCAATACTTGACTCATCATTGGCGTGAAATTTGGGAGCGATTGTGTAGGCCGGAGAGAAGGAAAATCTTCTTCTCGTACTGTATAACTCAAAGGTTTATTAACTAGTACTCTGCTCGTTTGTTGAGATCTTTTACAATCCTTAAGGTATGCTGAACACTCCCTAAAATCTGCAGGATGAGTGTCACCACAATTTCCACATTTAGGGTTAACCTCATCCGGACTTAAACATTCCGTAGATAAATGGTCATCTGCGCATCTTCTACAGGTAATTTTTAGATTGCAGTTTCCAGCTGCGTGGCTAAATTTTTGGCACCGGTAGCATTGGGTGATACCCCTCTTTTCCTTGTATTTTTTCCAATACACTCGGGTGCCACTGACTCCTCTTATGGATTGGATTTCCAAAAAGGTAACATCTCATTCAAAGGCAACTTTCAATAATTTAGGATAATACATGTTTTCCTTATTCAATAATTTGACGCTAACTACCTTGGTGTGTACAATTTTAAGGGCGTCGAGGACCTCTTCTTCGTTCATACGTTGAATTCCTTTTAGTACGGCAATCATTTTCTTTTCATTACTTAAACTGTAAGTATGAAATGGGGTGCCTTTTTTGACCAGGCTTGCTTTTAATCTGTTAAAGTCTTCAAGATCGTCGGTAACGATTTTCACCTTATCACCTAAGTATTTAAGATAAAATTTATTTTTTACGCAAGTTTTTACTCAATCTATAAATTGTATGTGGCTTTTTGGTAATCCATATACCACAATTGGTTTAGGTTTGATTACTTTCTTGGTACTAGGTATTTCATTGGAAGCTGCATTTGTACTTGCAATTGTTCCTTGATTTGATTCTAATAATTCAAATTGGTTATTTACCTCTACGTTGTAAATAATTTCCGTTTGATTTGGTGATTTGGTTTTCTTCGCCAAACTTGTACCTTCATTTAAGTTTGAATTAGAAGTACCAAGTAAACTACTTGTCCTTTTAAGTTTTTGTTTTTCTTTGCTGTTCATATTGATGAGAGAATTATTTAATTTAGGTTCACCCTTGGCAAGAAAATTTTGTATTAAATGCGCCGATTGGGCGCATTTTTCACTAGTAGCACTAGTTCACTTCAATGTTTAACACTTTATAAGTTTCACACAGTTAATTGTAAATCACAGCACTTAATGTTGCACAATAATATTAAATTATTACGCGTCACACACTGTAATAAGAACCCTACAAAAGGCTGTAGACTCATCTGCATTATACACCTGTTCACGGCTTAAATTCATTTCTTGAACGATATTTAAAAAACTTTCCCGAAATGGCTTTATAGCGTCAGCGTTGTTTGAGATTCGCTCTCCACACACTTTTAAATGACGAATTCCATATCTAAACTTAAATTTTTCTAACCAGCCAGCACTAGCAGAAAAATTATTGTCTTGACCTGTCAACTGTTTACAAAAAAACTTGGCTTTTGTGCGTAAAATATCCGACGAAATAGGAACATGATTAGCACGCTGCACCAAGAACCATGTGTATAATGCCTCTTCCATTTGAGGATATTCCGCTTTACGGATTACCTTTCTTTTATCTAAAATAAAATTCGATCTTATAATTAACGCATTCTGAAGTAAATCTTGAAAATTTTCTTACCTACGCCATGAAATGTTTTGGAAACATAATTTATTATTTTTAGTTTATTTCCTTTAATATCGGCTACTGTTGATTTTGGAATCTGAAAGTTTCGAGAAACTTGCCGAATGCTCATTCCTTTTTCAATCTCATCTAATATTTTACACTTAACACTAAGGGTGAGAGTTTTGTGGGAACGCTTATTTGCAGACATTATGAAGCTGTAACAAACACGCACTGATGCAATTGCACCTATTCTGTTCTATTTTTACCTTCATAATACTGATAACAAGATCGTAAAAACCTATCATATGCTATATTTAGCTTACCACTAACATTTCAAAAAATATGTCCGGATTACAGAGGTAAAAAATTTAAAACTGTCCGAACAGTGGAAGGAAACGGATTATTGGGGTGGTCGGATTAAAGTGTGTCCGAACTATCGAGGCTGTACTGTACAATGTTGGAGATCAAGTAATCGTGAAAAGTCTCAGAGTGGGTAACAGATCTAAAAATCAGTGTGCTAAACTACAACTACCGCACGAAGGTCCTTATTTTGTGAATCAAAAGGTAGCCGAGAATACATACGAGTTGATAAACCCGATTAACAATGTTATAAGAGGAAGGTTTAATTTGTGTGACTTATATGAATTTTTTGAGGAAGACAAAGTAAGATAGCCAGGAGGAATGAAAATATTATGTTAATTTCACTTTAAATTTTGAAAATGATTTAATTAAAATGAAAAATTTGATTTTGTAAAGTTTGTAAATAATGGATAAGAATTGTCATCATGATTTATAGTTTGAGTGAATTTAAGTTTGGAACTTATTTATTTAAATTTTTATAAAAACAAGGGCAATAGTTTATTTTATTTAGAAAATCTCCAATTTTAAAATTTTCAATTTTATACAAAAACTAAAGAGGGTATTATAATAATGTCATGTTTCAAAAACTTGTTTAAAATATTATTTTTATTGAATTTTAATTTTAATTTATTTGTTATAATTATGAATTTAATTTAATTTCCATTTTCTTGTAAATTTGAATAATTATTTTAATTGCTTTTAAAATTTAAATTAATTTGTTAATAATTTATTGCTTATATTGTACATATTGGGATTATTGTTGTTAGCGCCAAAAATTTTATGTTGGCGCGGAAATTTGTTGAAACCGTGGCCTTTTGCCGTTTGCGCCGACCGGAGTGGTCGCATTGCGGACGCTCTTCGTTAATTTGTAATTTTGCGTTATATTTTGAAATTAAATTAGAGTTTTTTATATGTATGAAGTTTATTACGAGTGTTTTTATTTTATTTGTTTAGATTATAAAAAAAAAATTAAGAGTCTTTTGCTAAAACAAGTGGATGGCCCCAAGAAAATTTAACATTTGCTTGAATTAAAAAAATTAATATTGGGGTGCATCGCAATACATAAAACTAAGTGTAAATAAAAATAATACTTCAAATCTTAGTTAAAGTATTTAAACATCCATTATATAAAATAAACAAATTATATTCTATATTATATTAACAAAAAATAACAAAATTAAAATTTTTGGAAATAAAAATTTAGATTTTGATTAAAAGAAAATATCTCTAATCTTTTCTCTAATCTCTATAAAAGAGCTTGTTTGTATGTTTGTGCGCTATACACTCTTAGACCCTTCGGCCCATTTTAAACAAACTTGGCACACTTTTCGTTTTTTCGGTTTTCGTCAAAGTAAAATTGGGAGAAATAGGAGATTTCGCAGAATTAGGAAAATTATGTGACGCGCGTGAACGGATTAACGAGATTCTAACAAACAAACAAACATCCTCAGTAGGACTTGGGTAAAAAGTTAAGAAGCGGCAACCGGCTTTAAAATTTTATTTTTATCAAATGATATTATTATTAGCAGAGAGCTAGTGGTTTTAGTTAAGGGTCCGTGTGCTCATATTTACATTATACATTGACTAACTTAAATATTAGATTAATATAAATTTTGAATGCTTTTATAATATATTTAAATATATAAATTTTTAACTTGTGAAATATAACAAATTAAAACTGCAATATAACAACTTGTTATTTTGGAGTTAAATAAAAATAGTGCAAAATCTGCATAACTCGAATTATTTATTTTAAAAATTTAAAACTTACCTTGGTTAAAAATTGGTTACAAGATACATCGAAAATAAATAATCCATGTA
The DNA here is from genome assembly GCA_947369205.1 of Cantharis rufa. Classification (NCBI taxonomy): domain Eukaryota; kingdom Metazoa; phylum Arthropoda; class Insecta; order Coleoptera; family Cantharidae; genus Cantharis; species Cantharis rufa. Next base: position 12,405,174 of record OX376308.1, read on the forward strand.
ATGGTAGCAAAGTTAAATTCTTCATTATGCACTTGATATTTAAACAATTTGAAACCAATATTTAATTTTAATTGCTGGGAAATAGTCGTGGAAATGCCATTTTATAGTTAACAGACCGGATATCAAAATCATTTGGTTCATTTCAAAACAACATTATGCAGGTCTCATTAAATATTTTTTTTTATTAATACTTAATGATCCGTTAATAATGTTCATATCATTCATATGATATATTATGAATAACATACATAATATAACGGGAGTATAATGGTAAAGCGAGCAAATACATTTTAAATGAATTTGTTTCAACTAACAAGGCACAGTTGCACAGTTGGCACTGCTTAAAAATCAGCTAATCTCTTTCTGGCAAGCTCTGAGTGGCGCAGGCCTGTGGCTGCGCTTATCCCCTTCGGGCTCCCCGTATCTTTGAAAATAAAAAATTTTGAATTTTCTTCCAGTTGTAGCGGACTTATTGATTAACCAATTTGAATTTTCGAACAGATGTTAAAAGCTATTAGCGATTTCACGGCGATAATCAATGAGTGTACGAATTCAGAGAAATTGATTAAATTTTGCACTAACTTTCTTCGTGTAAAATTTTGGCAAAAAAGTTTATTTTAAAAAAAATACTTGACTTCATTTGACTTTGTAGAATGAAGAAAAACTAATTATTTCAACATAAATATTTTTGATTTATAAAGAAGAGACAAAAATTTCAGATAACTTTTCCGAAAAAATCATTTCCTTACGCCTAAAACTCGTACTTTGGTTCGTAATTATAATTGAAAGATTCTAAAACGAAATTTTTTGTATTAATGGTATTTGATCATTTGAGCATTTATTTTGCGTTTTTTGACAAAATTACAATTTTGAAATGTACGATTTAAGGAAGGAACCATCGAAATCATTTTTGTAGGTTTATTTTTTGTCCCAGTTATATTTAATTAATTTTAAAATTAGCGCAAAACTTCAAAAATTAATTATTTGGAAAACTAAATTACACATGAAAAAGCAGAATTATAGCAAAATGCAATTTTTTTCGGAAATGGGCTGGAATATGATAAAGAATCGAGGAGAAAAAATCGACATAGAAATGAAAGAAGGACAACCTTTGGGAGCCATAAAAAAGTTTGGGTGCCCCATTTTCGAATTTGGGGTTGTCAAGGAAAGCGATGAACAAGAATTATTTTAGAGAAACTTAAAGAAATGATTGAAAGGAACACAACGAAATAAAAAAATCAAAAATCGGCCGGTAAATAAGAAAGTCGACAACGCCGACCCCCTCGTGGGGGCCCCTTTTTCAAGTTTTTTTATTCTTTCTTGCCTATTTTATTGACATTCTAGATCAGAGGTGGTCAAACTTTTCTCATTAGGGGCAAAACAACTTAAAAAATTTTCCGGGGGGGCAGAATTACAAAAAAATATAACTTGTTTATTTTCGTATTTTCGACTAAGCTACAAATGTTGTGTTGTTACAGTTGTTTCACATGGTAAGTTGAACAAGTGCTGTAATTCTAAAATGCAATTTTTTCAAAATAGGCTACTATGACGCGCTACTATTTCATTGATGTAATGTCTTAGAGTATAAAGTATATAAGAGTATAAAGCAAAACAAATTTTCATACGTTTGAATAAGCCCTTGTTAGAGACCATTTTGTGTGGGTCGCGTTTGGAAAACAAAGAACTGTTGTAGTACTTCACCCACGCTTACCCCGACACGTCAAGCAACGACCGACAGACAGGCGGGTGGCAGCAACTTTTTCAGTTTTATCTACGTGTCTGTTTTTACACTTGTTTGTGCCGACGAGGCTGTTAAAATATATTTCCGAGGGCCATACACTGCTACTTTAGAATGAATATTGGCGGGCCGGATTAAAACTCTTTGGGGGCCGGAGAAGACCCGTGGGCCGTACTTTGCCCATCCATATTCTAGATTCACTCCAAATTTCAGCTTTCTAGCACCGACGGTTTGGACTTTTTTCAAATTTGATGAATCGGTGGTGAGTGTGACCAAGTACCTTTATATCCTTTTGGTCTAATTTTAGCATATTTTGAGTTTCAATGGTTAAAACGCCAAGTAAAATAATGGAAATGTTGAAAAAAGTAGTAGCAGTTTAAGTATCCTCATATTTTTTAAATATTTCCTACCTTCTACTCGTTTACAAAAAAAATTTAATTTTGGAATAATTCCATCCGGGCTGTGGGAAAGGGGTTAAAAAAAGCAGAACAAAAAATAGTTGCAGTTTAAGTAATTAATAATTTAACACTGACCTTATATTTTTTAATTTTTCTTGTCTTCTACTTTTAAAAAAAATTTTTCATTTTGGAATTTATTGGGGCTGGGGGTCTGTAAAATAAAACAAATGTTGAACAAAAAATAGTTTCAGTTCAAGTATTAGTTGAAAAATGATCTCATATAAATTTTTGAAATTATTCTTGTTTGCTACTTTTTCACAAAAAATATTAAATTTTTGAATATTCTTATCCGGGATCGAGGAGGGGGGGTAGTTGTAAAATTAAGAACATGTAAAAAAATAGTTGCAGTTAAGTAATAGTTGGAAAATGACCTCATATTTTTTAAATTATTCTTTACTTCTACTTTACTACTTTTGCATGAAAAAATATAAAATTTTGGAACAATCTCATTCTGACTTGGTGAGAAGGGGGGGGGGGTTAAAATAATACAAATTTTAAAAATAAAATAGTTGCAGTTTAACCTTTTAAGGACGGGACTGATCGAAATATCGACCACCGATAGAACGCAAAATTTTTTCTACGCAATTTGATATACTGAATATCCTCAGACTTGGGCTTCAAACATTTGAAACATTTTCAACATTTAACATTGCATTTGTACCATTATAGCGACAATACATACAAATTTAGTAATTTTTATAACTAATTAATTAATTGAATATTGTGAGATTTATTGAGAAATTATATAGATTCCTAATTAAAAAGATTAATTTAACTTTTTAAAATAGCACAAAGCCTTTTCGGCCTTTTTGTCAAACTTGTTTTACACAGATTTTAAAGATGTTTACTATTTTATTACTAAATAAACAAAAAAAAACGAATTTTGCAAATTTTATTTTCTGGTAAAAAGGTCATACTTAATTGGCATTAAACAATTTCGACTCCTTTTTGTGATCCGATAGGATTACTAAAAGCAAATTAAAAACGCTGCGGTTTATTTGTCCAGTACCGTATAAAGGAAAGCAATTTATACGAATCGTGACCTACTATCTTGCTACGGCGGATGTTGATAAGATAAGATAAGATGCTGGGACTTATATTCCAACGCGTTCTATAAAAGTTAATGTTTATTTTAAAAGTGTAATTTTTGTTATCAGCTTATGTTTTTATTTTGGAAAGGACCTGTCTTGAACGTAAAGCTAGATACGGTGACTCGCTCGGAAAGTTACATTGCGGTTTCGTAAGCTATCAGAACGAGCGATTAGCGAGTTCTGATATATTGCTTACTCAACCGCAATGTATAACTTTCTCGAGCACGACCGTAAATAGCTATTTCCAAACCTATTGCATTTGTTTTTCATGCATTCGCATGAAACCGTACCAAAAAGTGTCGATACTCGTTATTCATAATTTTTTTAAATTTAAAGATTCTTAGCAATTCGTAACAATTCTTTAGGTAGTCACGAAGCGGCGGGACTTTTGGGACACCCTGTATATACAGTGGAAAGGTGAATGTTTCTTGAAGTGCCTACCGCATACAACTGTACAGGACGGATGTTACTAAATAAATTATGCAATGGTAGTAGTTAGTTTAAAGGTTTTTTATTTTCAAATTAATAATAAAATTCTGTACTTCAAGTAAATAACTTATAGAGAAGAGGTAATTAGTTTCGAGTTTTCAATTTTAAATTATTAATAAAATGCGGTACTTCAAGTAAATAACTTAAGCAATAGTAGTAGTTGGTATAAAGGCTTTGATTTCAAAGTATTAACAAAAATCTGTTCTTCAAGTAAATAACTTAAAGAATAGATGTAGTTAGTTTAAAGGTTTTTATTTCAAATATAAGAATTACTTAGAGATACTTATGCAGAGTATGGGCCAATGGAGACACGGATTACATATCCGTGTGTCACAAAGGAACAGATCACTGGCGAAATGCAAAAAATTTACTTGGAGAAACGCCCCGCGAGTGAAAAAAATGGTAAAATATACCGACTTTCGGAGTTTGAAATTTATTTGCTAACAAATTTTATTTTGCTTTTTCACCTGCAATTATTTGGATAGGCATCGGACAAGGACGCTCTTTATTACAGAAAAATTAGGTAGGCGATTATCAAGCCACAATTTTCGAGAAGTATTTTTCGCTTATGTTCCTGGAAAAGAAGTCGAGTGCATAGCGCAAAGCCTTGGCAGAGGCACGAAGTTAAAACTCAAAAAGCCAAGAACTAAATTTAAAAATTTTGTATTAATGAAATTAAACTTTTTTTTTAATTTAATCTTTACCTCAGGAATTTGGGCTGCAGGGTTCTCGTCTACTAGTGTGGAAGTTTAGTCAGCCATCGTCACGATTTTTTAAGTCAAAATGTAGTCCTCCTAAGGTGTTTGGATTGCAAGGTAAACGTACCACTGCACCAGTCAGTGGCGTAAAAATGCAGCTATGGGTCTGTGCTCTACAGTCAAACTTAGCCCCCAAATTTTTTTTTATAATAACAGTTGCACACATAATACTTAATATATTATGTCGATAAAATACTTTATGATTCTGGTCGTGATAGAACCGGGCCCTTGTTCGATCGAGCACATAGAATACCAGTAGTTACGCCACTGCCCTGCACTTTTTACAGAGCAGACACAGGTTTTAACTCTTTCACTTTTTACAAATCGGTAACCGGGGATTGTTTTCTTTGCTAACAATCTTCAGAGAGCTAATTGGAGAAAAAAAATTCAAAAATGAAAGAACACATTTATTGCTAAGTTATTTATTCAATCTTTGAGCAAGATAAATCAAAAGAAATTCAAGATTAATTAACGAAACGTACATCGCACATAAATTAATAATTATACAATTTTTAATTTTTTGGGTATGCAATTGGAGTGTATATTTCCAGATAGGCACACATAATCGATATTTCGTCATTTAAATATTGAAATATTGTGTTAAATCTAAATCTACCATTAGGAAGAAGTGGAGGAAAGCGAGATTCATCGAGGATAAAATTACAAAAGTTATAGGTAACATCCTGTAAATGAAAAATTTCAGATAATATTTTATTATAAAAATGTATTTACGAAACCTTTTCGAAGAAAATATTTGTAATGTTACCACAAGTTCTTAGTGTGTTGGTTCCTAGTGCATTTGTATCAAGCATTTTTTGTAAATTAACTTGAAAACGTATCGGAAAGGGTCGATACTCATTACTCAAAAATTTGTAAGCTTGTATGGTAACCTAAAAGTTTTAAATGTTAGTTTATTAGTACAGACAAACCGAAGCGATCATGGAAGGATCATGGATCAAAGAGAGGACTGGTAACGCTACCTGATTTCGCGTGCGCTTAACCGTATACCCCCCAAACTAAACCACCAGGTGGCGCGAAAGTAGAAGAGTGCCATCGTTTAGTTGCCATTTAGGTTTTAATATTTTTTAAATTGTAGTTTGCAGCAATTTGAAAATCTTAATGCGCCTATATGTGTCGTAAAATAAAATTTTTTTATAATATTATTAAAATTATTACTTATAAAGGTATAAACGAAATATAATTATCAGAAATTAGCTAAGAAAACTATTAACATATTTTCATAATATTTCATTATAAATAAATTCCTGATAAAGGGAACATCCATTCCCGAAAGCTTGAAAATATTTTTGTGTTTTAATAGTTTTCGTAGCTAATTTCTGATAATTATATTTCGTTAAAAAAATATTTAAAACGTGAAATAAATTTTTATTTGTTACAAATTAAGTTTTTGACAATTCAGCTTGCTTTGTTTTCTGAGAATCTTTCTTTTTAATTTCTAAATTTAAATGATGAGTATACCGTCTTAATCTCATTGTAATATAATAATGTATGATACAAGACAGTATTTTGCTTTTCGCTAAATGATACGAGTGCTCCAGTTGAATAACATTCTCGCACTCCCATACTCCTTCATCAATTAGATTATTAAACCTTTCTTTTAACTGTTTCCTAAAATTTTGTGTGTAATTATCTTGATATGCTTCCCTAATTTCGGGTAAAGTTATACGAATTGGTTGATCTTTTTATAAAATTGTAGTCCTGTTGCTACCGATTTACTGAATATCTAAAAAATATATTAATATTAATATTACCATCAAATTTATGAATTATTCATTAATCTGTGGGTATACATAGAATTTTAGTTTTAAATTTTGTAACCTAGACAGCCAATTAACAGCTGATCAACGACACTCTTCTATTATCGCGCCACCTAGCGGTTCAGTTTTTTGGGGGGGGGGGGTATACGGTTAAGCGCACGCGGAATTGGCATTATAACAATGCAGTTACCAGTCCTCTCCTTCTAAGTCCATGGATGCGATAGAGAGTTAAATGGTTAGAATAATTTTTACTTCATCCGGGCTCGAACCTAGTGTCTCGGTTTATAGTAGTCAACTTCTCTTGGTAAAATTAAAAATTGTGTACCTACGAAATTCATAAAAAAAGGTTGAAGGTTACTACATTTTTAGCTTCTTCGCACTGGTCTCTCGTTCAGTAATCCATTCCATTTTCGATTAATTGCGTAAATTACTATTTATACAATTGATGTGACGTCATGACAGTAGAAATAATAAAAATATATACATTACCTCAATTTTACTGTCTAAGGAAATTCTACAGTTAAATGTAGAATTTACGGCTGGGGTAGTACGATTGTACTTAAACGTTTTAACTTTGACAAAGTTCAGATAGTGTTTATTGTACCAATGTAATTCTACTAGAAAATCTTTGATCTTGAAGCCATTCTGATGAAACTGAAATGCAGTTAGAATTATTTCTTGTCATTCAGTCAAATTATGGATTATTTTAAAGCTTGGCTTGGTTTTGAAACTTAGAACAATATTTAGCTATGGTAATATCATATCTAAAAGAGTCATCTAAATACAAAATAAATTATGGGTTTATAATATTGGTATCCAGAATTTTGTACTCATAAAAAAATCATTAATTTATTACATTTCTAGAGAAAACTTATTTTTATTCTACAAATCCTTTTCCTTTTTAAGATTTTGATTCAGACGTAAATACCTGTTCAAGGGTTTATAAGCATAATTATGTAACTGAGCTCAGAAGGTAGTCTTCAAATTGGTTCCGTCAAGTTGGCCCCTTCATTTTGGAATTTGGAAGTGCTGGCGAATGCTGTAAATTATTTTACAGCAGTTTAAGTGTTGGATTCCTTAATTTTTTGTTAGGAAAAAACCGTTTTTGGGCCGAGAAAAGACGATTTGTCAATTTTATTTATTGGAAAGTGTTCGCGAAGTGCTGGCAAATGCTGTACGTTTTTTGAAGATTTTATGAAAAAAAGTTTCAATTAAGCTCCGAGCAAGATACAATGAATTCAGAAAAACTTGAAAAAGCAGTTTTCAACAAATGGACGTTCTCTTGGGTTCTAGGTTAATGTAGATAAAATAACTATCCTCTTAACCGACATTTTATTTTTATAAATATCACCACGCAATCTACATTTGGCTTTTATTGTTTTTGCTTAAAAACCAAAAAAATATTGGTATAGACCATTTGTTTAGTATATTGTCGTGTTACCAGTTACAATTTCAATAAATTTTGAAAATCATTTAGATAAAGTGTAACGGCAATTTGATACGTAAGCTTTGAAGGTATCTTAAATACGGCTTATTTACAAACAAAGACCGGTAGCTCAGTTGGAGAGAAATCTCCAGGGCCGTGTTCGAGTAATTTCGGTACGTCGGGCAATTTCTACGAGAAATAGCTCGAGGTTGATCTTTATCTCGTCTTAACAGCAATTTCGTCGTACAATCCTCACCTCTGTAATTAAAAGTAACACAAGAAATACGCAAAATAATTGGTCGACATATCTTTACTTCGGTATACGAAATTCGGTACAATAATTTTATCAGATGAATTTTACCAAACTTAAATTCGTAGGTCGACCTCGGCATGCATAAACTTAAATCTAAACAACTAATATTAAAGAACATGAACGGTATAAATTCACTTCATCCAGTGAATTGGCTTCAACAAGCCGTAAACGAATCGTCGCACTATAAAATCTAATAACAATTTACAAAGAAGTACTCACTTTGAGGAGACGATATTTCTGCTAAGACGATAGCGATGGTGGTAGCGAGATGAAGGGACACACGATAATGACGATCGGCTGGACTTCACGTATCCTTGCTGCCTCGGCCGTCGGCTTCTTACGGAATTACCAACCCTGGTTGAATAAGTGGGGAAGGTGACGCACTCGCGCATTCGAGGATCGCAATTAGAGCTTAACCTTGGATTGCACCGGCAGCTTGGTTACGATAAGCAAGGACCCAAATTCACTTTTGCAGGAGTATCAAAATTAACTCGCGGTTGTCGCATAATTGACCGTGCGTTAATCTCTTATCTAATATGTTAATCTCTTTTCTATTATTTAGATTCGGTAATTAAAATTTACTACGGTAATGGTTACAAGCTAGGTACTTGAACACTTCGATAAAATTCACTACGGTAATGGTTACAAGCTAGGTACTGGAATACTTCGATATAATTTCGGTAGCGGAATAAATTGCGGTAACGGCAAACAATTGAAGGCACTCGTATGCTCTTCCTTCGGCAATCTAAACGTTAATAATCTTTTTCGCTCGCTGGCCTACCCTTTCCATGCTATCGTTACAGGAATGCATGCAGCTGCAACCGCCTGCAGGAAAAAGGTCGTGCTATCGCACTACACATGTGAGTTGAAAACCAACCGCAAATTCTTCAACTTTTATTTCTTAAGGCCGGGGTTTGTTAGAAAGAGACGGTTTCTGAAAAGCAAACCGTAACAAATTTGAAAATTGAATGAGATAAGTGAACGCGATCAGGGGACTGCGTTTTGGTTCGCCGAAGTAAGCGGACGCATTTTGTGGATCACGAATGTGGTCAGTTGCGCGTGATATTTTTTTTATTGGTGAGGCCACATGGTCTTTTTTGAATTCCGAAAATTGTTGAAAAGTGGATTTTGTGCTGAATTAATAAAAATTTAAATCCAGATTTATCGTGCCATTTGTAGTTTTATTTCGTATCACCAGGAACTCGCTTTTACTCGGCAACGAAAAATGTCTTTGGAAGAATTGAAAAAGGTTCTGGAAGAGGCGCTAGATTGTGCTATAAGATGTTAAGCGTAAAAACTCTGATTTATTTCCGGCTAGCCATCGGAAAGTTTTTAGTAGTAATAGGGATTCCGCAGGTACATCACTTCGTTGATTACACAAGAAATCACTAAAACTGGACTTCGTCTATAAGTACAATACAAATTACTTACGCTTGGTGTGATTTGTGCTGCTGAAGTTTCCTTTTAGGCTTCTATACAACGTATAGGAAGAAGCCTTATGATCTAGCTCTGTGTCCGTCTGTCCGTCTGTCCGTCTGTCCGTCTGTCCGTCTGTCCGCATAATTCAAAACCAATCAGAACGCACGTTCTTAAAACAATTTTACTTCATATAGAATATTTTTAGATTGGTATTAATTATTCAGATTATTTACATATATATTTTTTAATCCGATATTCTTATTTTGTATTTTTAGAGTAGGTATTTTACGTGTTTCTAATACGGTATTCGGTACGTGTTTCGGGTATTTTAATATTTCATTATGAATTGAGTTTTATTTGTGGTTTGTAAATTGCAAATATTTACCTATAAAGGTCGAAATAAAAAAAAAATATTAAAATGTTAGCGTTTTCCTTATATAGTAAAAAAATCTACCTAATTAAAAGATTAACGCATTAAAAATTGGAATAAAATAAAGCCCAAATAATTTAACCTACCGAAAAAGTAGATGTATAGAAGCCTAAGAACTGTCGCAAAAGCGAGTTCCACCTTGTTGTAAATTGTGAGGGCGCAACCATTTCTCGACAGCAACCCATTGAATTTCCAAAAAAAACTGAAGTTGTTACGACAATGGCCCGCCATAATTAACAAATTTCACTATACATTAGTTTGCAACTAATTGCAGCAATAGATCTAACTGCGTGAACTTGGCTCGAGACGTTTGTATCGGCCGCCTGCTCATAAGCGACTGACTAACTCGCGTACCCCTCTCTAGCTATCAACTCACACGTGACCTGAGAGTGCAAAGCCAACAGAAACTACATAGAATCTTTAACGTCGTAACAAAGAGTTATATGGTTATTGCAATGTGGGATTACTGGTCGAGTGGTTAAGAGATTAAGGGATTTAACGATTATGGGATGGTTAAATATATTAGGTATAACTTAAGTAAAAATTTAATATTTTGTGGCTGTTATTATTTAAAATAAAAATTATTTAAAAGATTAAAGTGACCAACTGTCCCGGGACAGTCCCGGTTTGAGCACTGAGAGTCCCGCGTCGCGGAAAGAAGAAAACTTAAATAATAATTTTAAAAAATTTAAAAAAATTCATCCTTACATGTTGCGCATTTACGGGGGGGATGAAAAAACAAAATTCGTTTTTGTCAATTATTAATATTTCAATTCTTAATAAAAATCTAACGAACTTCCAAATAAAATTTAAAAAATGAAAAATCCCCAAGTGGAGGGGGTGCAACAAGGTGGCCTCTCTCGGTCCAAAAACGCGTTTTTTCTAATAAAAAATTACTTTCAAAATAATTTAAAGCATTCGCGAGCACTTCCAAATTACAAGAAAAATTTTGAATTTCATAATGGAGGTACTAACTTAACGGAGCCCACTATTATTTATGCGATATTTGCGTTGATTTGTATAAAAACTACCAAGGGTATCATATATGACTCATAATGGGTGAGTCATCGCTTTGAGCCACCAAATATGAGTCATCAGTCATCATAAATTAACCATTATTGTAACAGTATGTTTCCTATAGAAATGTAATTTAAAATATCGTCGAACATTTAAGCTGGATTTATAGTTGGACGGACTGTAATGTAGACGCACTGCAAAAAGATCAACTATAGAATTTATGTACTCGAGAGGACTAAGAAAATAATTCGATCACCAGAACAAAATATAGCAAAGATTGAAAGAATAATAGCAGCAAGTGTCCCGACAACAACGATGGATGAAGTTAAAGTTATGTTTGAGAAGTTCATGAGCGAGTTTAATAAAAACTCATCAGAGATGAAACGAAAAGTAAAAGAAATCAACGAGACTACAGTAGAACTGAAGCGCGAGATGCAAGAAATGAAGAAAATGTTTGCAGCTACGGAAACGAGATGGGAAGAGGAGAAGCAGGAGGAGTTGGAGAAAAGAATAATAGCGCTGGAAGAAACGAGTGAGATGGCGGAAAAAACGCAAAGGAAAAACAACATAATTGTAAAAGGAGTTGAGACGTTTGCGTCTGAGAACAAAGTAAAAGAAGACTTGGAAAGTGTTTTGAAAAAGAATTACAGGTTAGTTAATTAGAGCCTTCAAGGTAAGAAATGCTAAGATGGAACGGAACGGAACGGAAACGGACTGGACGGATGGGATGACCAACTTTCATCTTTTACAGTGCGTTTCTTACGTCCAGCCAATCAAAGAAAGAATTCTGTGTGATGTCAGTGTCAAAATTTATTTTGTATAATTAATAATTTGTATCGCTGATTCATATAATTTGTAGGTTAGATCAAATGTCATTCAAAAGTTTCGTTCCGTCGATTTATAAATGTAACAATATTTTACAGTGCGTTTGTTATAATCCAGTACGTCTACGTTTGCAGTCCGTCAAACTATAAATCCAGCTTTACTGATGCAAATTTTCACGGATCAGAAATCCAAAAAAAAATGGTTCATATTATTTAGAAAAATTATTATCTTGGTATAGTGTTGTCACACAATACCTAATGACATTGACGTCATATCGTCAATGTCAAACATTTTGTTAATTATTAATCTGTGTAATTTATCTTTGTTAATTGTTATACAAAATTTAATTTTTCTCTTTCATTCGTAATGATGTCTGACAAATCGCGCTGGTTCAGAAACTAAAATTGTATTTACATAATAATTATCTTGTTAATTCTTTATCCGTTATTGTCCAATTTTTAGTGCCCCCCTCCCCCACCCTGCAGGATAATCGAAATTTTGTTTGTATACACTTATTTTGTATTTTTTAAACATTTTATTTAGTTTTTTATTTTGGGAACTTGGCAGTTATTTAGTGCTATTCTGTAACTAGCAATAATGTTAGCAACTTGCTAAATATGAGAAATATTGCTAAATAATTCTATATATAGGTATAGTTCTATGCTTATTTAGCAATATTGCTCATTTTTAGCAAATGGCTAAAATTATTTCAAGTTACAGAATAGCACTGATTATCTCTTTACCACTGACGCGCATAAATGGATTAACGAAAATCTGAAAACAATCTAATTTACCCCCATCCCGCATAAACATTTTCCAAAAACACCGCTGCCCAATTTAATTACTCTTGAGTATTTGAATTATTTAGTCCAAGTAAGCAATTTCAATAGAAATAGTTACTATCAAGCAGAGCGGTTGATAGTAACTCTTGTATCTGATCATGATCATATATAATTTTTAATAAAATTATGAAATTTAATTTCAAGTTTTACAGTATTATACGCGTGGAAAGCGCCAGCCGAGTCTAAACTTATTTTACCAAAAAGATTACTTTAGCGGAGAGCAAATGATTTTAGTTGAATTTTTTGATGTTTGAATATTCACATACTATATTACTTTGACTTAATGGTAAATTTTAATAAAATGCACTGTAGTCGTATGTTTATTTATATACTTATTGATGACGCGTTTCGACGCTTTAGGCCATAATCATACCAAACTATAAAAAAGTTAAAAAATTAAGGTTAAAAATTAATTAAAAATTAACAGATCAAAAGCTTGTTCTACATACGTGTCAATCTATAAAGGACGCTGTGATGTGAACTGCATCAATTTCAATGAAATTCACAATAAGAATAATTAAAAAGTCAAAAATTAAAATTAAAATTAGCATTCAAAACAATCTACATATTTTATAGCTATTAAGGCAAATAGACTGTTTAAAAATCGAAGTCGTAGAGAGATTTTTAATCTATTTTTAATTCAATAATTGTACTTTTAACTTTTGAGATAATTATTATAAAATTTATAAATTAAATGTTGAATAATTTTGTAGCAGCATATTTTATGTGCTGCTACAAAATTATTCGAAATAGAGCAAGTGCTCGAAATAGAGCAAGTGTTTTAAAGATCATGTATCCACGAATACGTTACATAATTTTTTTTATTGGTAGAGTTTGAAATCATTTTAACATTTATTTAAAAAAATAATATTGTTAAATATTTGAATATTAGTATAATTTGGCGATAAAAGGTAATTTTAGGATTTAAAAGGTGTCAAATCAATAATTAAAAAGTTGACATTTTTTAACTTAATGTTTAACTTTAACAACTAGGTTGTTGAAGTTGCCATGGTAACTTTAAAAGACGCGCGTTTTAGAAAGTTGGATTTAAGCACGCTATTGCGTACTTTAAATAAGCAAAATAGAATACAAATTTAAAAAAAAATTTATTATAGAAATTAAAACTTACTTTGGACAAAATCTGGTTAGAAAATACATCGAAAGTAAGTAATGCTTGTAGCAGCAGCAAAGTTATATTTTTCATATGCACTTGATATTCAAACAATTTGACACTAAAATTGGATGTCAACTGATGAAAATGTTCAAGGAATTATTATTTTATAGTTATCAGACAGGATATGAAAATCCTTCGGTATCCTTTCCGAACAACATTATGCAGGTATTGTTCTATAATATTAATGCTTAATGATCTGTATAAGGTTCATATCAAAACTCTCATAATAATAATAGTAAAATAAGTGCGTACATTTTAAAGGAACTCATTTCAACAAACAAGGCAGTTACACTGTCGGCATCGTCGTTAAGGGACCTAAAACCCCCTTTCGATAGCTTAGAATAGTGTGCGGGGTTCCGAGGGAAAACCCCCCGTTTAAAACAGTTTGCTCTATTAGTAACGCAAATACGAATTGTTTTGGATTTTAGTAGAAAGATTATGCGGGTTCTGGCTAAATTTTTACCAAAACATTTCTAAGTTCGAATTATACCGATATCATTTTGATTTCTATTAGGTTAATTCAATTATTGGCTTGTTACATGTAAGTTCCTTGTCACACTTACCTAGGTAACATAATTATTATTTTGATAAAAATCATTTTGTCATTTCAACTGGTGAGCTCTAGTATACTGAACTTTTACTTTGTTCTAACTGCCAAATGCAGATGTTTTGTCATTTTATCAAATGTATTTCTTTAAAAGTCCAAACTAACAATAAGTTTGTGTATAAATTGCGGTGTCGTCTGCATCTAGGGCTGCCTTTGTTTCTAAATTATCAATATTGCGTTTTTCTACTTACATTGCTGAAATGGTAACTATTATTTTTAGTTGGTACTAATTGGACTAATTCGCAGTTGACTAAACTCAAATAAAATTAAAGTAATGTAATGAGTTAGGAGTCGAACCTGTGACATTTCAACCCACTTGCGGACTTGCCGCTCGAGCTACAAGACTCTAAGGTTTCTTTTGCATAAACTTTTATATTTATAAAACACATTTGTTGCAAAATTATTTATTCTTTCTTTCGTGCAACACAAAACAAAATTAAATTACAGTTTAATTAACAAAACATATGCATAAAAGATAACTGCAATTTCTATATTACCTATATTTCAAAATATAGGTAATAAACTAAAATTATAAGAACATTATAATAAGTAATATATTGTAGTGCTCTTTGAGTCTCTTACTCTGAAATATGGATCGTTTGTTCTCGAATAAAAATTGTCGCATTCAAAACAATAAAAAACTGACAAATAGAATAAAGATTTATTTGGAACCTGTACACAACAATAAATAAACAAATGGCAGGACTCACGTAAACTCGTCGGCCAAATACGGAATTCTTCAAACAGTTGTCCAATTTATTTTGGTTGGGAAATCTCTTTAATCTTGATACGATAGCTTAACATAAGATTACGTGGCCCGGCGTAGCGTAGTCGGACCTCCAGGGTCGTACTAGTAAAATCGCGGCAGCTGGGGCATCTGCGAGAGCAACCCAGGTTGTTATTTGCTTATTGCTTGTAGCTCGAATCCTTACAAAATTACCCTGAAAAAGAAGTACACAAGAAAACTGCCAGTGAGGGTTTGTAACGGTACGTATAATAATCGGAAAATATGTTGTCATACAACGCAGATTTCTTAAGCTAAATAAGGGGTCGACCTCGGCATGCATGAAATTAATGCTAAACAAATACACAAATAATACAGTTTTGGCCACTCCAACAGTCTGGAGGGTTGATGCTGTCGAAGACAGCGGCCTAAATTTGCGATAAGGTAACGATTTCGATGCACTTTAATAATTAAGAATTACTCACATTAGTCAGTTGAATTCGAGACACAGAAATAGCGAGTAACTGAAGTAATTCCTCGGACGGCAGACGGTAAATAAATTAAGCTGGAAGCGGAATGTTGTCTTGCAAAAGCGCGGGATTTTCGACCCTGCGCACAGTCGTCGTATAGCAGATGCTCCTTCAAGCAAAATGGACGTAAGCGTCCTTACAAATGCTCGTCATCAAGTTATGACGTCACTACGGTAACAATGACGGTAAATTAGCACGTAACCACAATAAGGAATACTTGTACTCGTACCAGGGTTAAATCACTACCTGGATTTATTATACTACCAAGGTAGTCACAAACAAAAAAGCGGAATTGCGTAATCGCTTTACGCAGCGCGGTAATCACTCACGTGATCTTCACAAAAATCGGAAATAAGCCACAATTACGGTAATTCACAATACGATACGCATGAATCGGTAATAAAATTATTCGGCGGAAATATTCGCTCGCTCGAACGTTTCAATCAACGTGCACGGCTAGAATGCCTCTAAAACTACAAGTCGTCCTACCCTCTCCTAAAATGTTTGCTCTGGAATGTCCAGGCATAGACTTGCTTACCCAAAAAGGTCAAGCTTATCTCCCGGCCTTGAGTAAAGCACTCGATGCATTCTGCATTATAAAGGTTGGAGCGTGTCGATAGTTTGAGAAGGGCGCGGGAATTTAAAGAAAATTTAAAATTAAATTCGTAACCGTAACAATCTTCTTAACACCTTCACAATATAATTCTTCAAACAGTTGTTCAATTATTATTTAAATTATTATCGTAATATGTATTGAATTTCAATTCTATTAATCGCAGTGTTGTTGTGTTGTGCCTTTATAAATTTTCAATTTATGGTGCTGGGGATGAAAAAGGGGTTAAGTCATTTTTTCCGAAAATGGGATTAATTAATTTTGTGGGACCTATCTTTGCCTATTTAACCCCATCTTTGCATTGGTAAAATAATTTAAGCCCTATCAATTTAATTAACGGAGATATTACACATGCATTAAGGAGTTAAGTCATTTGTGTTGTGAAATGTTTTTGTGTAAACGGAGGTAAGTCGACTTAACTCCTTTTGCACACAATTATTATAAGTTACAAAATAAAGATGTATTGTGTAAAAGGAGTTCAGTCCAATAATCTTTACTTAATTGAATTTGTTATATTTCGTTTTTTATTATTTTTTATATTATTTTTTCTTTTGTTCATCATAAAAGGTCAAAAATGATAAAAAAATAACTTGGAAATGAAATAATATTAGAAAGACTCAAGTGATGTTCCCTCGATAGCTTCGGATATAGAAGAACAATTTGAGGATGTTTTGAGATGGGTTCATGACGATTTATCTCGCAATATTGAAATGTGTAGTCCTCCATGAAGAAAAAGGAAGAGGAAACCTCACAATGAAAGGTATAAAGCTGTTCTAAAAAACTCTTTAACCGCAACACGGATTAACTGGAATATGAAATCGGATTCAGAAGGCTCCAGTAGTGATGTTTTTACTTCCTGGACATACACGCATGGAATGTGACACCGACCACAGTCTCATTAAAAAAAAGAAGAAGAAATGTAATTTGAAAATTGAACATCCTTACGATTGTGGTCAACTTATACGCGTAGTAGGCAGAAAGAAACCTTTTATGGTTCACGAAATGGAAAGATGTGAATTTTTCGATATTGCAGACTAGAGTCAGCAATTTTGTAGAAATTGTCTACAAAATGATGTAGACATCATTGGTAAATTGAAAACAAGATACCATGGGCGGAAAATTTAACCGGAGAGAAGTGAGATGGGTAAGATATGAGAAAAAATCTTTCTTTTACAAAAACTCTCTAGATAAAGATGAGGATTTCAAAATCCACAGCTTAGAAAAACGAGGTCGTCAACACACTCTACAAAATGTGCTACAGCAAAAACAAGCTTATATAGGAATCCACTTCCAATAACAACAGAGAAGAAGAAACAGCTACTGGAACTTCTTCCGTATATTTCGGAAGAAAATTGGAACTTCTATAAAAATTTAATAACCTCAATTGAAGAAATTGATGTGTTTCCGGATGCTTCTACGGACGAAAAAGAATTTTAGATATATTTTCTCGCTTTTTATTTTATATATTTAATTTATTTTGAATAAATCAGTATTTAAAAAACATTTTCTTCTGCAATCTCGATGGTGAAAAAGGAGTTAAGTGAAAAAATGTCTTGCGTAAAAGGGGTTAAGTCAATCAAAGGTCACTTTAGCACACACAATATTTAAAAGAAATATATTTATTTATTTTTTCTTTAATGTTATCACATTAATATGCAAAAAAAAATTCCGCAGAAAATTAAGCAAAAATATGTTAAAATTGAACATGAAATTTGCCAATTTCGTTGTCAAGCGTTTACTCAAAATCGACTTTTATGACTTAACCCCTTTTTCAGTCCCAGCAGCGGGGGTGTAGTTGTACAAATGAGGTTGTTTTAACATATTTGATTAACAAAAAAGTCTGGAGGATCGGCGTTACGTTAACATTAGCTTTCAGGTTAACTGTACTTTGGGTAAGTTCTGTTTAAAGCAAAAAGTAATATAAATTGAACAGTGATTACTGTATTCTTTATTAATCTGTGTAAATTGGTATATTCTTCTTGTTCTTTCTTGTGACATTTTGAATTTTTTGAAAGATCTCTAGGCAAATAACGTCGGAGGTTTGCCTTTAGGACTAATAGATGTGTGGTAATAGAGACGGACGGACATTTTTCCCGAAAAAAAATCGCGTATTTTCCTTGAAAATGATCCAGCACCAAGTTATGAGGGGCACCGCAATTCTACTTTTTTCCGAGACACGTCCGAATAATTGCTACCATTGCCGTATTTTTTAATATTTTTTTGTGAAAATTTTATACAATATTCTTCAAATGTTATACTTTAATGTACTATTGGATTTAATAAAGAGATTTTAACTGTGTCGTCACAAAATATTCACAAAAACATGCCTTTTTTCGTACGAATTAACCTTAACCCCCCCTCAAATCAACCAAATCCAGTACTTCAAATTTTACCAATAAAAAAATGAATCACGTCGAATTGTTGTCATCAGTGTTATTATTTAAAAAAATGTATGCAAAGATATCTACAATTATCGTAACGTGTAACGACATTTTTGGGTATCAATTTTTATTTCAGTAGCTAATTTTAGTATTCTATGTAATATCAACCGTTAATGAAATACTACTGTATGATAAAATACCCAAATACCGTCCTGTAAAGATGACACCCGCTGTGTGGAATATTATTTTAGTGGCGAGTAGGTCACAATCCTAATTATGTTTTTTTCTAGCCCCAGCTCCGAGCAAGTTGTGGGCAAAACGTTTACAAATGAATTTACGTGTTCGTTGTACGTAATAAGTATCATTTGTTTAACTAAACTACAGTTCGACCACACTAAGAAAAGCTCTGAAGGGGCGTGGCTGGCGCTGATGTATTTAAATTTGTACACTCAAAAGAAAATTAAAGTGCATTCTAACCTAAAAAAGTACTTACCAAATAGTTGACATATTTTCCGGGGTTTTTCTTAGCATGGTGGAACTGTATGCTTGTGCTCAGTTATAAATAATTGTAGTGATTATATAAAAAAAATTGTTTTTATACTTAATTAATATAATTTATTAATATCAATTATACATAACTATGGGGTTTAATTTTATTTGTCGTAGTGTCGTATCGTGACTAGTGAAAATATGAACATTTACGATAACAATCTTTACAGACTTTCAAGAAGTTTTATATTATTACCTCCATTTACAACTTTAAGTTCAAAAAACAAATTTTTTTTTAAATCTTACTATATCGTTCTTTTGTCGGTATTTGTAACGGTTTCCTTCTACCATATGTATTTGTTCACATTAAATTTACACATTAGGAACTGACACACTGTTTAATTCCAGTATCATTAATGATCTCTTCTACTATAAATTTTAAAAATTTTCAAAATTTTTCGACCAGATTGTTTAAAATTGACTTCTTAATTAATTTTGAATTAAATTCTAGAAACAAACAAATCGGAGTGGTTGTTTTTACGGAGCGTCTCCGTAATTTGGTAGTGGTTGGTAGTGCAGCGAGCAAGTCGTTTTGAGGTTAGGTATATATATATATATAAATATACAATAATGGAGACTAATGAAATTACAAGTGCGCTAAAGCTATTGAAAAAAGAAGAATTAATTGAATTATTAATTTATGGACGTTTACCGGAGAAATGGCAGAACAATGCGACTTTGTCCGAATTTGCAAACTCATTACATGGCAAAGCACGTGGTACTTGCGTCGACTTGGAACGCGACTTGCTTATACATAGTTTGAAAGAACAAATTAATGTGTTGAAAGATCTAATAACCGAAAAATCTCTGTGCAACAAATTACTGCTCGATAAGATCGAGACAATCGAAGAATCGCGTAGACGCGAAATTAACAGTGGGCTCCCTGCCTTAAATGAAATCTTAGATCGGCAACCGTCAATACAGACAAACAAAACTAGCGAAGCTAACCTTAAAACTAGTAATAATAAACTGTGTAATAAACGTAAGGATGGGAAAGTAATGGTTTCACCGAAGAACAATGATGTGACAATAAGAACTAAATCTACTGATGTTAAAGCTACCGCTTTACCCATATATAGCGTCAATAGTGAACAAGTTGCGAATGGTATAAAGGAAGCCCTTATTCAAGTTGGTAAAAATGGGGTAGTCGATAGCACGAAGCAGCATAATCAAGAAGCGTTAGCGTCCAACGTTAGCAATCAAGGTGATGTATTGTCTAATATTAATATTATTAATAATGATAACGAATTTAAGGTTATTCATTATGGAAGACGTAAGAGTCATAATAAGAAGGTGACTGTGGGCTCCTCGGAGGGTACGGCTGATTTCTGTGGTGTCAACAAGAAATGCTGGTTGCATATCAGTCGTGTTTCATCTCAAACAACTGAAAAAGCGATATTGTCATATTTAAATTCAAAATTTCCAAATAATCACAACTTTACTTGTCAGATTTTAGGTTCATATGATAAAGTTTCTTCTTTTAAAGTAAGTGCTGACTTCACACTCTGTGAAACGTTACTCAAAGCGGAATTTTGGCCAAAAGGCATAATGATTCGTCGTTTTGATTTTTTTCGTGGACCAAAAAGTGCACAAACCTCTAACTAATATTGATTTGATACCATCGGTCGACAATATCCACATAAACAATTCACATAAACAAGAGAAGGTTCTTCAAATCTTTTTTCAGAATTGTGGGGGATTGAGGACTAAATTCCTTGATGTTAGCAATAATGTTAATTCATGTTCGTATGACATCAGAGTCAATCTCTGATGGTATGTTCCTGCATAATCTTCTTCAGCGTAACCTAATACCCAACAGTCGTGGCGTGCTTTTGGATCTAGTTTTTACTAACATTGTAAATACTTCTGTCAGTTCTTCAGATGACCCATTATCTAATACGTCAATTCATCATATAGCATATACCATTACCATTTCGACTACTGTTTCAAAATCAACCTTACATTTTGACAATATTATACCCGATTTTAAATCTGCCAATTTTGAAGCAATCAACTCTCATCTACTTGAAGTTGATTGGTCAGTGATTTTAAACTCAAATGACATTAATGTTATCGTAGATCAATTCTACGAAAAGTTATCGGACATCATTAAAACATTCGTGCCTTATAAGAAAATTATTGCATCCAAGTATCCAATTTGGTTCACCAAAGAATTGATTCAGTTGATTATAAACAAGAAAGTTACCCACAAGAAGTTTAAGGAAACTAAATGTTTAACTGAATATCATAAGTTTTGTGTACTACGGGATAAGGCTAAACTTCTTACTTCTGCACTCCATCGTCACTATATTGATAAAACCGAAGAAGCCATTGCTAATGATCCTCAAGTATTTTGGCGATATATTGATAACTGCAAAAAAGTAAGGGATTATCCTTCTTCTATGTTTCTCGATAGTGAATTCTCCAACTCGGGTCAAGAGTGCGTTGATTTGTTTGCCAAGCAATTCTCCACCGTTTATTGTGAAGATGACGATAATGATGTTCATTATGATGCGATTGATGGGATCAGCTGCGACAGTTTGAACGTGACAATTACTGATGTTTTTGATGCAATCGGAAGCCTACCCGATAGTCTTAGTTCTGGACCCGATGGTATTCCTTCCTTTTTTATTAAGAAGTGTCAATATTCTCTCTCGACTCCCATTTATAATATATTTTTATTATCGTTAACTACTGGTCAGTTTCCTAGTATTTGGAAAAGAAGCTTCGTAACTCCTATTTTTAAGAAAGGCAATCGCTGCGATATCAAGAATTATAGAGGTATTTCTATTCAATCGACCATTCCTAAATTACTGGATAAATTGGTTGCAACTCAACTTCTGTCTGCTAGTAAAGATCACATAATAGCCGAACAACATGGCTTTTTTCCAGGCCGTTCGACTACTACAAACTTGTTATCGTTTGTATCGGATGTAGTTGAATCATTTGAAAATCGCATGCATGTGGACGCTGTTTACACTGATTTTTCAAAGGCGTTTGATCGTGTACACCATAAAGCTCTCCTGTCGAAACTATCCTCTCTAGGTTTTAGTACGTTGGTAGTTAAGTGGATTCGTAACTACCTAGTTGGTAGGGAGCAAAAGGTACGGATTAAGAATTTTATCTCAATTGATATCTCTGTATCGTCTGGAGTTCCGCAAGGTTCCCATTGTGGTCCGATTCTATTTCTCATATTTATCAATGATATAGGTAAATTTATCAAACACTGTTTGTATCTCCTGTTTGCAGATGATCTTAAAATTTACAAATCAATCAAGTCTATTTCAGACTGCTGGTTAGTACAGGTAGATCTTGATAACTTTCATCGGTGGTGCCAACATAACAAACTATATTTAAATTTCGATAAGTGCTCGGTAATCTCATACTCCAAACTTAGTGTTGACGAATTTGATTACAATATTGATGGTAATGTACTCAATCGTGTCATTGAGATCGATGATTTAGGTGTTCGACTTGATAGTGGCTTAACATTCAAGAATCACATTGCAAAAATTTGTGGTAATGCCTTACGCACCTTAGGTTTTATTCGTAGACAAAGCAGGCATTTTTCTGCTGAAACAGTTAAAACGCTGTACTTTTCTCTTGTAAGGTCCCAATTAGAATACGCTTCATGTATATGGTCTCCGTTTTACCAAGTCGACATCGACAGACTTGCTGCAGTTGAACGAAAGTTCCTTAAATACGTTCACTTTAAGTGGGGACGTACTCTGGAGGAATTCAACAGTTCAAGTTGCCTCGTTGCTTGTAATACGAAATCATTAGAATATAGACGCAAAATCGCAGACTTATGTTTTACCTTTCGTTTGATTAATGGAAAGGTAGATTGCCCACGTTTGTTGAATTATTTCGTACCGTATATATCTTCACACGATACTAGACACAAGAATGCCTTTGCCACTGATGTGCACCCGACTAATTATGGCCTTCATAGTCCTATTCCAAGAATAATTCGGTTAGTCAACAGACTTAATGGACAGGAATGGTTTGATCTGCATCAAACATCATTGACTAAGTTCAAGAAGGACATCATGTGGAACATGGATGTAACGTTTTGTAACTAGGTCCGAATGTTATAGTTAGCCGTTGCTATATGATGGTGTTTTTTTGTAATTATTGTGTAGTAATTTCGTTTTGTATATGTTTTTGTTTAATATTTAAATTGGTGTATCCGTAGATATAAATAAATAAATAAATAAATAAATAAATAAATCAACATTAGAAATCAGTTGATAATTTGTCACTCTTTCTTCTTCAGTTTTGCTACTGTCGCATTGTATTATATTGGTGCTTCGTGAATTTGAAATCTTGAAATATACTGTAACAATAATTTTCGAATACTTACTTCTATTAATTCTATTTATTTTTGTAAATATTTGCAATGACATTAAAATTCGGTTTGCTATAATATCAAAATTATTGTCTGAAAAGAAAATTACTTTATTCGAAAATGAAATTTTAGTAATAACTTCTCAAAAGAATAAATTAATAAAAATGGCGAAAGCGTATCGATTAGCCACTGAAATGGTTTTTATGTTTAGCAAACTCTTTGGTTTGACGCTTTTATGGTTTTTTTCCACATCTTTATTACCGCAATTGGATTTACCAATGAAGTTATTTTAACGTTCGTTTTTGCTAAGAAAACCTGGTATGTCAGCGCTACAGCAGCTTTAACTGTTGATTGTGATTTGTGTGAGTTCCATTTTTTAAAGTAAAAATTGTAAAAAATTAATACTAAATTCAGTTACACTTAAACTGTCAGTAGATGTAGATAGCTAACTCTGCGCTTTCCGAGCCAATTAGGCAATTCTTTTTGATCAATTATGAGTTATTTATAATTTCTTGTCAGCAGTTCTAAATGGGAGATTTGCGTAAACTAGATATTGTATGTCTGGACCATGTTTTAGGTATAGAGAACGACTTGGCTCATAAATTTCCAGAAACCACTCTTCCATTAATGGGAGTGTTATTTTGTTTTTACCTCCAAGATAATCTTTTTTGAGTTCGATGCATTATGATGCATTGTTGTAGTTTAGTCATGGTTATCGCTCATATGTGTGCGTCTGAATATAAAGAGTCTCAATTCGCGCTGTTGTTCATTCTATCATTGTATCAGATTTAAATGCTGTAATACTTCTCAAATATTAACAAGGAAGCAAGCGTGGAAATTAGAGCGAGAGAAGCAGATAGCAATAATACATTTTTTTAGCCGATAAACTTTTCCAATTTAAGATAAACGTGAAAAAGTTTTTTGTTTACGTTAAAGAAAATTAAAAAAATAAAAATTATTGACGCCTGAAAAATATGAACGCATATTAATAGTTTTTATGTATTTATGTATAATTTATGTATCTAGGGCATTATGACGATGTTTATGTCGAGGGCAACCAATTTAAAAGGGCGAGGGCCGCCAGGCCCGAGAGTTTTTAAGTTGCTCGAGAGCACAAACATCGAGTAATGCTCGTGATGCATACAACGTTTTATATTTCACTGCATTTAAATTTGTCAATATTTAAAAATTTTATAAATTTTGAATTTGATGATTTCTAAATTAAAATTTTTTTTTAATTTTTAATTGTTCAATTAATGGATCTTCATTTTAAAGTTATACTTTTAATTTTAAATAAAATTGTAAACAAGAAAATGGTACATTTTTTGAATTATATTATATAATTGCGAATGAGAGGGCATAATGAGCGGGCATTATGATTTATAGGTCCTAGGGCGTTATAGCCTATTTAATATATCTCGTTGTCAAGGTATAAAACACAAATAATGATTCAGTGTAATATAAAACATATTAGACATCTAAAATCCAATAAATACATTTTATCAGTAAACAGAACACAATAACTTGTTGTTTTTAATATCATCGAAGTATAATTTTGGCTTAGCTCAGATATTCTTCTAGAATTTGATTACAGAAATTAATTGTTTTCAAATTTAGTATAACAAAATATTATGTATTCAATCATAATTTAAAAAAAAACAATGAATCGTGCTAGTAACATTCTATCTTTGCAAAAAATTAATAGATTTGCTTATATTTTAGGTTTATTGCCAAATTTAAAATCTAAAAATAAATTTGAATTAATATTTTATAAAATATATTCGGTTTGTTTAATAATAACTTTTTTGATTTCTTTTGTTTATGTAGTTTCCAAATGATTCCAGTTTTATATTTTTGAGGGAATTTTTACTCAAGTTGTTATCGATTGCATAGTTGGATTTTTTTACTTTTTGGATAGCACTGACACTGTTCCAGTGGTCGCTGTTATCAGTTAAAGACTTCAAAGCGGTGATGGTGACTTTCTATTAAATAGTCGTGGTTTTGATTAAAAACGTGGAAATTTCAAAATTAAATAGGTTTATGCAGAATTATGCGGATTGCACGTTCTTGTAGTTGTTGTGCTGTAATACAAGATGTGGTTGATCCATCCTTTCTTCATGGAATAGATTGCTTTCCATCTTTTGTAATAGAAGAAATTGCTGCATATTATAATTTAATTATTGTGTTAATAATTTACAATTACCTGCAATGTGTGAAACTTCGCTTTATTGGATTAAACCAGTGGTTTATTGAATCAGCGAGGACTTGTACCTTAAATTATGCCAATAATAAAATTAATCATGGAGGTTTTTTGCCATCAGTTTTATTACTTAAAAGACTTTATGCAAAGATATTCAAAATTATCGAAACGTTTAACGACATTTTCGGGTATCAATTTTTGTTTCAAAGGCTAATTTTAGCATTCCTTGTGGTATTATAACCATTAATGAAACACTAATGTACGATGAATTAATCAAATACCGTCCTGCAAAGATGTTGCCTGCTATTTTGAATATTATTTTAGTGGTGAATATTCCTGATAAGAAATCTATGATGAAAGCAAAAAAAAATTTAAATGGAAAATCCTTCACCCAAATTTATACCTCCTTGCTACAAATGTTTATGTTTTAGAACTTTTCACCTCTTTACCTCCTCAGGCTCTCCCCTAATAGCCTCTGTAAAGGCTAAAATAATTCTTTTCGTCCTTCCAAATTATCGAAAACTGATAAAAATGTTCAAATAAAAATCCATATTCGGAAGGTCATTGAGAATAATCAGCAGGAAGGGTGTCAGTATAATTATTGTAATAAAATAATTATGGTTTTTCACTGCAAGCTTAATCTTTTCCGAAAAGAGCTATCAATTACAAGCAATTTATTTCAAATCAATCTTGAAATAAAATGAATACATTATTATATTATTTATTATTTTTTTATATTATAATACTTAATTTTATTGTAATCAACGGTTGGTTGGAAGAATTATTAAATTAAGAGTTGTTTCCTGTTTTATGTAGTAAGTATTTATTTTTCTTGTGTTTCTTGTCATCAACTAAATTACTCTCTCGGAAAATGTAAATCAGAAAATTAGCGAAAGCTAACTAAACAGTGAAGTAGTCAAAATGCTATTTGGAATTTCAATTCTGTTTGTTTGACAAGCAATTTCACTTGTTTAAAATTCAAATTCGATCGGAAAAATAAGTTTTCTTGAGTGTATTTTTAAAATGTGAATTATAAAATAAAACCATTTATGTTTTATTTATTCATGAGACATTAGACAATCCTCAATTATAAATAAATTTCTTATCCTTACTATTGTATACTTAATTTTCTTAATTTAAGTCTAAGTTTTAAACTTAGACTTGCTATTTTTAGCCTGTAGTGATCAGTTTGAGTTTGTTTACAACAAAAATGTCTGAACGTGAAATACAATTTTTGTTATTCACAAAGTTGCACAATTTTGGGGGATTATACCACTCGGCACAAAAATAAGTAGAATTAAAACAGTTCTTCTACAGTGTAGCATAATTATGTTTGTAATACTTTTTATTAGTTCCTTTATTGTGGTCGTAAAGAAATCCCGAGTCAATATTTTTAACGTCAGCATGCACTACTTCTTCTTTGTGATTGTTTATTTTTTCCAAACACAACTAAGTAGTAAGTACAATCAGTTATTTTGTATGTTTGTAACAACCTAGGTTGTTAATATATAATATATATATTATATATAAATATATATAGCTAATATACATAGATGAATGTGGGTATTAATAGGATGAAAAAAATCACTCAAATGATGTGCTCGTTTATCTTATTGATGAATACGTTCCGAATTAGAATGAATGTTCATTCTATTAACGCAACTTAAAGACCCAACAGGAAAGAACAAGCAATCGGAATTAGCTTACAAAATTAATTTTGTAATTTTGGCGAAAAGAGGTTAAAGCAGCACGAATATGATTGTAGAAAAACTGTGGAAATGCGTTGACAGAAGCAACATGGGTAGAAAAAGAAGAGAATAAGAATGGGTGGGGTAAAAATGGGTGGAGAGAATTGGCGCAGTACCATATTGAGACGGGGCATTGCTTTGACTTCGAAAAATATAGGATTCTGAATTATGAAACATGTTACGCCGACGTTTTCTGACCACTAGTTACCGCGCAATCGTCCGCGCACAGCGTGTAAGTTGAGAGCGGAAGGGGGACGTTGAACACTTTCTGGCGGGCTAGCGAGCGAGTCGGAAGTCATGTTTAAGATCGGCTAATTTAAGTTGAAATATTCATTTAGTTGACTAAATTATGGTGAAAGTTTCCGTTTTCCTAGTGAAATTTCTATTCCCGCGAGTATCGTTTGTGAAGTTTTTGGGGAACGAATTTTGAAGAATTTAAGATAATTATTGTTGGCGACGCGCGCCAAGCGACTTTCGACCTTAGTAAGAGTGGTAAATTAATGTGGTCCAACGTTGCCGCTCCGCGCATGGAATGTGAGCGATACGACAACCATGTTGCTGGTATTCATCTTGAATTTTGAACGATTTCGAACTTATTCGAATTATAATAAAGTTTTAAAATCTAGTGCCGAAATATTTAAAATTGAATGTTATTTATGATATTGCGATTTGTTTCGGACTTTCGAGTTATGATGATTTATGATGAGTTATGAAGTTTCAAATCTAATGGTAAATAAATAATGCCGCTGGGTATATCTAAGTGATGTTGACGTAACGAGACATCATTTGGACGTCGGGTTATTCTCAATCTTTGGTTGGAGCTTACGAACTGCATGATGCCGAACGCTGCTTCAAACAACCATCTCCATGGACACCTGCGTCTAACAATGGAATTTAAATTGTAACAAGGTGTCGTTGTTTTGGTATTGTTTTAGTTAGTACATTCTTGGTGCTGTGTGCACATTTCTGTGGACCTTTCAGGTCAGTATCGACGTATTTTTCATGTTGTTTGATTTTTCGATAAATTCATGTTTGTCGTCATATTCGTCGAAGTTTAACACGAATTGGTGTTACACCGTTATGGGAATTAATTGTACTCCCTTCGTGGACAATTACGCCTCCGTAACTTCAGTAAAGCTCGGTCAAGAAGGGATTTTGTTGCGCCCTTGACCCAGCTGGATAACGCTTTAATAGTAGATGGTCAAGAAGGATTTTTATGCGCCTTTGACCAGGCAGGAGCCGTTTGACTTGTAGATGTTGATCTGTTGTATTTTTACGATTGTTAAATCAGTTCTTGTCATGATGTCGTCATCGTGATTTTTAGTTATAATAAATATGGCAATTGTTGCCAACAATATACTGCTGTGTTGATTATATGTTTATCAATGTTATTTTGCATTGTTGTATTATTTAATGAGCTTGCTCATTTCACGAATGTCAAAGGGAGAAATTAAATTACATATAAAATCTTTGTGTTGTTTTGATTGTTGCTGCCCGTCTGCGCTCGGGTCGCAAAAGTTGGCGAGACTAATCCTAAAACACCTACCTTTACTTGTTACAAAACGGCGCTACGGCTCAACTCAGTGAAGAACAAAAATGGGGGGGGGGTCGGAAGACAAGATTGAACCTTGCTCCACTCAAAAATCTCATCTGTTCAAAAATATGGCGCCATGCACTTTTTGCCGCTCGCCAGAGATGGTATCCTAAAGTGCAAAAGCAAAAAGAAAAACACAAGTAAAGGTGAAACTGCGTTTTATTTACAACAAAATAAATGGTACGTCGTCGAATTTACACAAGTCGTACCACGCAAGTACCGCAAACAGTACGCAGTAAGAAAAATAGAATTATAAAAAATATATAAGCGTTCAGATCTGAAAGCAACCCAATTTTAACAACTCTCTAATCGAGCTTCGCTCGATCTGCAAACAATCAAAATTTTAGGGTGATTAACCTTTCTTCTTCTCTCGCAGTTAAACAAACAACGCGTAAGTCGGTGGACACCGTTTTTAAAATGAATCGCAAAAGTAAATAAAACCAAAATTAACGCTCACCAGTTTCGTTGGTACGCCCCTGCTATCTTGCTTCTTAAGTTGACCACAACTGTCGCCTCGCGCATCGACGGCTTCCGATTTGCAAGTAAACAAAAAAAAGGTTTTCTGGTTTTCTCGATGATAGATGTTTTGTGGCTCGAAGTGAACTTTTGGAAAGAAAATATCGAACGAATCTTGATAGTTAACGGTGGTAGAATTCGTCCTCGATAAGGCCGTACGAAATTTCTCAATTAAATAACACAAAGGTAAAGTTGTAAAAGTTTCTAACCTAACTTGCAGCAAAGTAATTCTGTTATTGATAATAAACTTTTAGCTTCTATATTCGGTGCTATCACTTTTGACCCCCAGGCTGGGTTAAATTCCACATTCGTATTAACCGAAGGATGTAATTTAAGTACTCGATGAGGTTCGAACCAGTGTAAACTGTGAAGTTGTTCGTTGCTAAACTCGCCAACTGAACCAACATAAAACCAACAAATCGAGGTAATAAACACTTGAATAATATCACTAAAAATTGGCTACTCGATTCACCTGTGTCACTTTTTAGGAAAAATTCGTCTATCTAATCTCTTACAAAAATTGTTGCCAACCCTAGCTGTCTGAAGATATCGCATTTCCTTAGTTTTACGCGCCTAACTTAAAGTTGCGATGGACGTAGGCCCCCGGATAAACATACTTTTCATGAATAAAAAAAAATGTCATGAACAGTTATGCATTTCGGATGGACGATAATGCATTTTGTTACGTTTGGGGCGCAACGGTGAAATCTAAACGTAACATTGTGTTAAACTTCCAAGAGTAGACCACGCCCATAATTTGGTCCGCTGAGCAAGTCGTCGGTAGTAATAAGTTCACAGGTAAGGCCTTCTTAACAAACAAACACCCTAAAAAGAAACATTAGTGAGATGTTTTTCATAAAAGCAAATGAGACATGCGTAAATTTCAGAGAAGAGCAAAAACTCAGTGTTTTTCAACATCGAGTAGATCATATTCATAGGTGTTTGTGTCCATCTGGTCTGAGTAGTGTAATTTTATTAAGACAGAGAGATAACGTACGCGCTAAGTGATTTGCTATCTATTTAATTTTAATTTTATTCGTTGCAATTTTATGTTGTATTGTAGAGAATTTTATTATTTGACTGTTACAAATTTCTATTTACACTTGTTAAGTTTTATTGGTACTCGTTTTTCAATAGTATGCTTGACGACAGGTGGTTTTGTTTGCGCTTTTTGCATGCCTGCTGTATAGTATTTTAGTATTGTTGTATGTATTTTGATGTATTTCTCTTGTAGTCCTGATGAAGAGCCAAATAAACGCTCGAAAGTTTGAAAGGGTTTTTATTTCAACCAACTGTCTAATTCCCGATAACTTTTATATAATTAGGAGTTATGGACGATAAAACGACATTGAATAATTATTATTATGAAGTATTCAAACGTCAAATTTTTCAAACGTCACATATTTTTAATTCTATATTAAATAATATTCAACTTTCGGTATCGTTTACTTTTAAAATGTTTATACCAATACTAGCGTACCAGTTGATATTGGTCGATTTCATTAATATAGATTTGTCTGAACTTCCTACGCAAAAAACTGCCATATCGCTTCCTTTATTGACATATTTGCAAATGTACTTATCGATTTTACCGAATTGCAATATTCTACATTGATGTGTGCTTTGTAAGTTTTCGAGAATAACGGCGAATACGGCACAACCCATCTATTATCGACTTCAACATCATTGTTTCGTAATTTTAAAGTAATGGATTTGCCGCCATCTTCAGTTGATCGTCGACGATAGAGCGGAAATCCATCATTGCCAGTGATAGTCTCGGCAAGTCAGTCCCTTGGGTATCGTTTTGTGCATTTCTTGCAAGTTTCTCGCTTGCAGAAATACTGTGTAGTATTTGTAGTCCTGATACTCTTATATAAAAAAATATGAATGTGTAATTCTTTTATCCGATTATATTAAAGTTTTTAATGTTATTTTTAATCCTTTTATGATTATCCTTCAATCAAGTTTTAACAAGAAGTATATATTATAGAAAATAGTACACCTATAACTGATATGTCCCTGTATAATGACGCAATACTATTGGTCGAGCCGTTTTTTTCGCACGGAACAACATTCGTTTGCATTCTTCAATCAATCGTGAGTGAAACTTATCATGCGAAATTAATCGTGTGCGAAGTGAGTTTCGTGTGCCATTCAAGAATTCCATTTTTAGTGATGGAACAATCTTGAGCGAAACTTACCCATGCAAACAATTCGCATGCGAATGAGTTGGACTAAGTTCAAGAATAGGGCCTCTGATAGCAAGGTCGATAATGGTTCGGGTGATGAATTTCATTCTGGCAATTTAACTTTTTCTCCTACGCAGCACATTCCTGTTGTTTCGTGCTTAAATTTCAGAGCTCTGCAATACACGCATAATGTATCCATCTCTCCAACAACCACACTCGGATGAAGACTGTAATCATAAAATTAATATCGTAATGGAATGCTGCAAGATTCAAATTAGCGTGCATTGTTCGTCTGGATCGAGCAGTGCGTACTCGATTGTCTTGCAGTTTTCCTTCCCTTTGCTCGTTTGTTTCATTCGACCCGACTTCAGCAATGCGTACTCGAACGTTTTCCAGTCTAGATTCTTGTTCCTCGCTTGTTTGTGAAGCTCGTAATGCCCTTTTCTTGCGTGCTTGAGATGTAGATCGACAAATCGCTTGTCGTTTCGGCATAATAGATATTAAGTTGATATGGATATTGTAATTGCGAAACATTCAGCAGATGAATCATGTTGTAGTCGTACACGTCGTAACTTATAAGTTAATGTAAGCCAAATCTCACCCACGCCACCTGTCGATGACATTTTGCCAATAGTATGCTATTTTGCGAATTTAATGCGATCTCTCTCAAATTTTTTAAGATATTTTTGCACAGAAACCTATTCCGAGTCCTAATAAGATGTGTTACGTACGCTGACCAATATTTGGACGCCTCACATTTTTTAGGTAGTAACAGAACAGGGGTGGGATTGTAAAGTAGAACATAGATTTAAAATCAATTTCTAATAAGTGGTGTTACGCCACTGGTACCTACCTTAATATTTGCAGGTAATATTAAGGTCTCCTGTCCTTAAATACCTATTCTTAAGTACCGATAAACTCTTTGCTCTTGATAAAAAAAATTTTTCGCGAATTTTGAACTTTTTTTTTACAGAAACCTATTCCGAGTCCTAATAAGATATTGTGCGAAATTTGGTTGAAATCGGTCAAATGGTTCAGGAGAAAATTGAGGACAAACAAACAGACATTCATTTTTATATAATTATGTATATATATACTTATAAACGGTATGTTGTGGAGCCCGATATATCCATGGGTCGCTGTTAATCCCGGCAGTAATAACCTTGCTAGAACAGTATAATAGTTTTTCCTTCTCTTTTTTTATCTTGCCTTAGTCAGCGCATAATGAGAGGGGTATTTATTTCTTAAATATAACAGTTTTAGATATCAATGTATCTCTGTGAATCCCAGGATATACAAACATAACTCTAAGGAGCCCAGTTGTACATTTGGATATTTTATATGTACTTTCTGGAGCCCTGCAGTGTTGCCGATATACATACGTAATAATAGTTACAGTGCTTATTCGTGTAAATGTAATTGTGAAGTGTGCACCAAGTTTAAAATGTCAAATCGACGAAAAAAATATTATTATTGGATCAACAGAAAAGTAAGTAATTTAATTTTTGATTTATTTATTTACTTCATGTTTAAAAGCACTGTTCGGTGTCATATTCAACAATGGTGTGTTTTATGAAATTTATTTCCAATAAAAGTAGGTTAAAAATATTTAAATAATATTATGGAAAATTTCGGAAAGAAATATACACTTCTCGTATAATTTTATTTTATTTTAGGGCTAACCGGTTTCGTGAAACTAATTCACATCATCAGAGCTCTACGTCAATTAAAACAAACAAACGACTAAAAACATGATGGTGTATCCCACATTCAAATATCAATTCTGATAAAATATTTAAGCGTCAGAAACAAATTAAAATTAAATTAAAATTAAATCAAATTACCAATGTAACCAATGATGAACCAATGATTTAATTTTAATTTAATTTTAATTTGTTTCTGACGCTTAAATATTTTATCAGAATTGATATTTGAATGTGGGATACACCATCATGTTTTTAGTCGTTTGTTTGTTTTAATTGACGTAGAGCTCTGATGATGTGAATTAGTTTCACGAAACCGGTTAGCCCTAAAATAAAATAAAATTATACGAGAAGTGTATATTTCTTTCCGAAATTTTCCATAATATTATTACTCGTAGACATCGCCGATATTAATTTAAATTTAAATAATAGGCACTTCCTTGTATCCTATTTTTCGTACAAAATCTTTTCATATAAACACAAAAAATAAATATATTTCCTAATTTATCATCGTAATATAAAATATGGTTCTGGGATTCCCGTAACTGTAACATTGCAATTACGTAATTGTATTTGATTTCAAACAGGTACTCTTGCATAAAACACGAATTGCTGAATATACGGAACAATTATTTTAACACAACTACATACTTTTCTTACACTAAATATTAATTCCAAGTTTTAAAAATAATAATTTATTAAGTACGTGAAGTTAGCAGGGCCGGATCAAGATTTTTCAGCGCCGGGTGCAGATTAGGTAAATTAAAAAAAAAATAAAGGCTTTATACTAATATCATATTTATAGAATATTTTAATTAAAGGAAAAAGTGCAGTACCTTGGAATCACAATGCACATTTATACATTATTAAAAAACAATCAATTTTGGTGCCATCTAAACTTTGGTGCTGGGTGCGGCACCCATACCGTGGTTTATCCGGCTCTGGAAGTTAGCTCCCCTTTTTTCAAAAACTAGAAATTTATTTATTGTATTGCGTTGTATTCAATTTGTATTGTTTGTATTACTAAAAATTAAAGTCCTAAATTTAATATCAACCGCGTAAATCGCAAAGCAAAATTTTGTTTCGAGTGGTTAATACAAGGTGGGTCAAAAGTAATCACTCGATGTTCTTTGGCTGTAATTTCTTTTATAATGAAACATTTTGGTTCTACTTGTGAAATTTGTTTATTTAATCTATTAGAATTTATTCCATCAAGTCGAAAAAATGATATCGCGTCGACCCGGAATTATACTGTCGTACAACACAAAATCAAAAAAAATGAGTTAAGATAGCTATCTTGTTTCATTTTTTTTACTCTATCGATTTGTATTTTCAAAACGACCCTAAATTATATAGTTTTCGAGATATTGGGTATCAATTTTGTCGTATACGCCACAAAATGCGGCAGCCTAATTATTATACTGTCGCAAACGCCAAATTTTTGGATATACGACATCAAATCAGTGTAAAATTGTGTAATAAAATTATCCTCAATTATTTTGTCGTATGTGAACATCACATTGTTATTGTGTCGTATGTGTTCATGTTTGGTGAATACGGTTCCATTCTGTCAAGTTAAAATCATTAAATATTACCAAGATGATCGTTTTACAATCAATTTTAAGACGTCAGGAGCCCAAATAGATTTTATGGTTCATTGTAAAGGAGATCTTCCGACACCAAAAAATAAGTTTTGGTGAAATTAATTTATATAAAAATGATTTTCAAGGTGAATTTAAAAATATTAAATAGAAAAAAATACCTGTGGGAAAAAAAGTGATATTATCAGTCTCTATATTTTTATACCTGAAATTGATTGAATATTACAACAGTTTATTAAAATAATTAATATGGAAGATAGTGGAAACACATAATTTTAGTTTATTACCTATATTTTTTCTTAATCAAAATCAAAAATTTTTATTTCCAAAAATTTTAATTTTGTTATTTTTTGTTAATATAATATAGAATATAATTTGATTATTTAATTAATTACATTATTTTTAAGTTTTCTCTATTAATTAGGCATTTTATTGAATATGATTTTGTCGTATGTGCTATGAAAGTGCTATGCATGATTAAAATTTCGTTAAAAGTGGCGTATACGACAAGATACTTTTAAACAAAAACTCCTTAAAATCAAAAATTTATTTATAACAAGCTCTATATCTTAGTACCAAAAAAACCGCAATGAAATGAACTATAAGTGACCAGAAAATCGAAACTAGTTTTTCGAGCCAATTTTTTTTATTGCGTTCCAATCTTTAACATCGATTTCCCAAAACTCGATTTTTCGGATATACGACAAAATAATATCGGGTCGACGATCGGCCAAGTGGCCGCCGCCAGAGTTGATAATCTCTCGTTTTGGTGATTTGCACTGACGGCCAGATCACCCGATTTAACCGTTCCAGACTTCGTTTTATTGGATTTTTTGAAGTCACAGGTTTATTTCAACAAGCCTCAGACTCTTAAAGCCTTAAAGAGAATATTTGCCAAGAATGCTAGAACCTGTTGCCCGAAGTTCAGGCAAGAGTGATGGAAAATGCCATAAAATGGTTCCGCGTGGTCATCAACTCTGGCCGCGGCGACTTGGCCGATATCATTTTTTCGACTTGATGGAATAAATTCTAATGGATTAAATAAACAAATTTCACAAGCAGAACCAAAATGTTTCATTATAAAAGAAATTACAGCCAAAGAACATCGAGTGATTACTTTTGACCCACCTTGTAATAGCAAAACAAAAAATTTTCCTTTCTTAGAGGTTGAATATTTTGTTAGTAGTGAAACAGTGGTAGATGTTATCAAAATCAATGCAGCTTCAAATATTGCCAATATAATATGTGAATATTACCCCAATGAGAGCGTGATGGAGAATTTTACATGCAATAAATGCTAGATACCAAAAACTTTTAGGAAACCGATCGCCCCTGTAAATATAGAAATCTTTAAGGAACATGGTTTTCGAAAATTGACAGAAGCGCTGAATAGCAGTGAACTTCCCACAAGGAAATGCTGTAATACAGTATTTGATTTCAGTATTTCACCGTAGCGTATGGTTCGCAACTTTTTATTTAATGTGAGTTGATAGGCAAACAAATTTAAGCTATAAAAGCTGCTTAGATATTAATTCAATTGGGCACTACACAGCATGGATAAAACGTTGTATCAATTGCATTGAATTTGACGACTTGTTGAAACCTGCATGTCCATCTCATCAGCCTAAAGAAAAAACTCCCCATCTATTTTGTAGAAATTTATAAACTTAAATATTGTTTGGTTATTAATTAAAATAATTAAAAAATCTTTAGTTACTAATAGTTACTCTAGTATAATAAATTAGGTGCAAAATAAATTTTAAAATATTTGAAAAAGACAGTGCAAAACTTTATTCCGCACAAGACACTGCTAATATTATATTCAGGACTTCACTTTTTGTGATTCTACACATTACACAATAACTTTTGAAATTTTGGACCAAAGCAAAATTTTACTTTGCGATTTACAAGGTTGATCGCAACCGCCTTAAATTTAGGACTTAGTTTTTTTTAAAACAAACAATACTAATTAAATACAACACAATACAAAAAAACTTTTTAAAATTTTGAAAAGGGGGCCAGCGCGAATTTTTGTTTCTCGGTTAATATTAAACTTTGGACTTTAATTTTTAATAATACAAACAATACAAATTGAGTGCAACTTAATACAAAAATTTTTTTTATTTTTGAAAACGGGGGGCCAGCGTAAAAATGGTTTTTCGCGATTTGCGACTTTATGTTTACGAAATGAAAAATGTTTTACAGTACAATCTAATAAATGTGAATACAACACAATAAAATAAAAATATTTATAGTTTTCGAAAAAGGGGGGCTAACTTTACGCACTTTAATTATTTGATAATTTTTAATTAATTTGATATTTATTATTTGTTCTAGAGCTTGAGCACACAAAACAAGGCAAAAAAGAAAAACTTAAAGAGTAAGGTGAAGTGAAGAACAAAAACAAATTATGACTGGTTTCTTTAAAGAGCATATTAAACATAAAAGACCCCCGAAAGAAACCTGAAGTTTAGAGATTGATTAATAAACAGAAGAAAACTATTAAAGACAAAAATTGGGTGAAAATAAAAGCATATAATTATGTTTACAACTGTTATAAATAAACTTAAAATAAATATTTTAATAATAAATTACCGTCAACGGGAGTAACTTTGACCCAATTTATGCGTTTTTTTTTCATAAATTGCGTTAAATTACACAGATATAAAGCTGAGAACGTTTTTATTTATTTTTTATGATTTTTTAAAACTGTGGGTCTTAACCCTCAATTGGAGTAACATTGTTTCAAATTTAAAATGTCATAAAAATCAAGCCTAATATTATTTTGGGACAATGTTATCCCATTCATAATCATGATATGTTAAAGCTACATATGTACCGAAGTTAAATTAGGGCCAAAGTTACTCTTAAGGGCCAAAGTTACTCCAGTTGACGGTATTTGATATCTCAAATATAATAATTATTTATAACAGTTGCAAAAAAACATTAATTAAGATATTCGATAAGATATTAGATAAGTATTACAGAGTGACCAAAAAAAAAATGATAACAAAGTTCAATCGGTCCTAACACGAAATTTTGTTGTTGTTGGTATTTTGTTTTAGCACACTGAGATTGCCAGTTAAAAATGCTACATGTTATGGTGTACTGTCAAATTTTGTTATGTATTTTATTACTTATTTTATAAATGTCTAATCTAAGAGCGAAAATTTTAGGGTTACATTAACATGGAATGCGCAATTGTGACATAGCGCGAAGGCTCGGCAAATGTCGAGAATTTTTGGAAGCGTTTGACGTTGTATATATAGCAGTAGAAGGCGGCCATTTCGAAACTAGTTAATTATTTTTCTCAACAATAACGTTGGTTATTATTATTTGCTGTGAAAAAGTTTTTTCTTCGTTTAGTAAAGTTTTTATGATAAAAAGTTTTGTTATTATTTTTTTTGGAGCCACCCTGTAATTAAGATATTATATTCTAAAATTTTACTTTTTTACATTTTTAATTATTTTAACTAAAATAAAAGTTATTTGATAGTATCTTGCATTTCTTATTTTTACCAAGTGCATGTTGTTGTCGAATTGTTTAGAGAAATGAGACAAATTATTTAAAATGATCAAATTTTTAAGTGGGGTAAGTTTCAATTATACTTTTAATTTTGGTGAACATGCGCTGAAGAAATTGTTTCAGAATATAATTTTTGAATAGGGTGGGAAAAATACTTTTGAAATATTAAATCTTTAAATGCAGAGTGCACTAAAAATAAAGTGATGTAAAAATTTAGCTAGTTTGCTAGTTATTATAAGTTTAATTTGAAGTAAAATGGTACAGAATAAATGGCTATAAAAATAAGTATTCGAAGAGGGTGGGTTCCTAGAACGTTTTATTTTTAGTTCACTCTCTAAAACCCAGCCAACTTAAAAGGAGTTTTCTTAAACTGTTTTTTAAATAATTAATTAAATAATTAAAAATCGTAGGATCTATAAGAAATCAAATAAAGATCAGTATTCGAAAGTTCGAAAATAAACTTTTCTTGAAAAAGGGATTAAATTCCCGAAAGCTCGAATAATGGTTTTTATTTGATTTCTTATAGCTCCTACGATTTTTAATTATTTAAATATTTATTTCAAGAGCTTATTATTATATTATTAAAATATTATTATTACAGGGAGACCAAGAGTGACTCGACAGACAAATGTTTAATGCCCGATGATGATGATAATGATGATATTATTATTATTATATTAATAATTAAGTACTTCCTAAATTTTTTGGATTATTAGAACAAATTATTTTTAGTGCACTCCTTAAAACCTACCTTCTTGAAAAACCAGGTTCTATACAATGAATCCTTACCCAAATTTAGCACATTCCTAAATTTATAGTATTTTAGTGTAATTTATTTTCAGTTCACCCTTCAAAAACCACCTGTTTTGAACATTTTGTTATGTAAGTTTTACACAACATACGCGACTGATGGAATGTTAAAGAGATTTTGTCGAAATTAAAAATTTCTGTTAATTGAAAAAGTAAAACAGCTGAATATAAGGTCTAGGCTCAAAAGTGAAATTAAATCTTGATATTAATTGAATAACATATAGTTGACCTGTATCGCGGTTTGAAGAAAAAATATATTATCAGTATTTGTAAAGCCTATACTAAATATAATAATTTTATATGTTAGTAGTACGTTGTGAAGCCCTACAGTGTTGCCTAATAAAGGGCTCATTAACGCCATATTGCAATCATAGTTAATACAGTATATACAATGGATAAAAAGCGCCCCCTACATGGTACATTTCCGAACTAAATTGTATATTTCGACGATAGGAACAGTACCTTATGGAGCCCACCGGAAAACCTGCGTAACAAGTTCCTAGTTACTTATCTAAGCCATTAGTTATGGTATACACCTGGATACGTTGGTGAGCCCAACCCCGGGCTTTACAACGTAATTTTTGGCTTCACAATGACCGTTTATATATTCAACGGGCTCAAGAATGACCGTATATATGTCTATGTATATAAATAATTAGAATTATTAGCTCTTGAAAATTTATATAAATATAATATCAGTAATGAGCTAAGTTAACAATAAATCAAACTAATATTTTTGATTTATTGTTAACTTAGCTCATTACTGATATTATATTTATATCTATGTATATAGATATAGATTATAAAATTCCTCTAATTATTTAAAAAAAAGTAATTTTAACGAATTATCTAGGATGTATGTATTGTTGTACAAATCCATATAATTTCTTTCGTAAAAACGCCCATCATCTGAATGCAATTTATTTCAAATCAATCGTGGCTTCACTTGACATTATTTATATTCTCTGCAGTTTATTCGAAAAAGCCTTAAAAGTAGTAATATTTTCAATATATAAATTGGTGATGTATATCTTGTGCAAAAATGGAATCAGATGAAACAAAATGCAACACAAATTTTAACAATTTTCTCTACATAGTTGCAAGATGGTTTGCTTTACTGCAACCAATTATTAAATTGGAGAAAACACGATACTTTCTTAATTATTGTTATTATATTATTTTAACTATTAATTTTAGTTTGGCCTTCTGTTGCCATACCTTTTTTTACATTACAGATTTCTATGACCTAGTTCAAGTGAAAACGCAGACATCATTTATATGGCATACTTTCAAAGAAATAACGGGACCATTGATTGCATTGTCATTAATGATGTTGTCGGTTAACAACTTGAAACTATTTCAAGAACTACCATTTCTGCTTAACACGATCGATAAATTACTACTTGAATTTCAGATAGATTTTAAAAAAATACCCTCTAAAATCAACAAAATATTCTTAATCTATAGTATTGCTCATGTGATTTACTGCATTGTTTTCTCATTTAGTGTATTTCAAATGAATGATTTAAAAGTGATTCTTAATGTTACTTTTCAATGTTTGCAAAATTTTTTAAAGATTGCAGTTTTATTTTTGATTCTTACTTTTTGTGCGGAAATCAAAATTAGGTTTACTGCGACATCAAAACTGCTGAAGAAAATCTTTGAAGAACCTACTGCTATCAAAAACAAACATTCGATAATAAATATATCTTATCAGGAGAAAAAAGAACAAACAAGCAAATTGTTAAAAAT
The DNA here is from genome assembly GCA_947369205.1 of Cantharis rufa. Taxonomy (NCBI): domain Eukaryota; kingdom Metazoa; phylum Arthropoda; class Insecta; order Coleoptera; family Cantharidae; genus Cantharis; species Cantharis rufa. The sequence goes on from OX376308.1 coordinate 12,446,323, forward strand.
AGCGAAAGCTTATAATCTAAACAGCAAACTAGTTGAAATGTTTAATTCACATTTTGGATATTCAATTCTAATGATTTTATTTCAGTTTTCATTATCTATAATAAATTTTTTAAATACAGTTATTTTATTGTATGTATTTAAAAAAGTACACCTCGATGTTTTGGGATTGATACATATGTCTATAACGATAAGTGTTGCATTGGTAAGTATTTTTATTGACACATAATAATTCTAATAGCATTTAGTAGAAATTGTGCAACGCTAAAATTTTACACAATTTAAGATTCCTGATAATGGAAGCTTAAGCAATGCTCAAGTACTTAACATCAATTTTAAAAAGATTAAATTAATATCGGCGATGTCTACGAGTAATAATATTATGGAAAATTTCGGAAAGAAATATACACTTCTCGTATAATTTTATTTTATTTTAGGGCTAACCGGTTTCGTGAAACTAATTCACATCATCAGAGCTCTACGTCAATTAAAACAAACAAACGACTAAAAACATGATTGTGTATCCCACATTCAAATATTAATTCTGATAAAATATTTAAAATATTTTTAAATATTTTATTTTAATATATCAGAATTAATAAAATATTTAAAATATTTTATCAGAATTAATAAAATATTTAAAATATTTTATCAGAATTAATATTTGACTGTGGGATACACAATCATGTTTTTAGTCGTTTGTTTGTTTTAATTGACATAGAGCTCTGATGATGTGAATTAGTTTCTTGAAACCGCTTAGCACTAAAATAAAATAAAATTATACGAGAAGTGTATATTTCTTTCCGAAATTTTCCATAATTTTAATAAAAGTTACATTGGTAGGAGGCACCCACAATACGTACTAACTTTAATAATAAATATATTTAAATTTGTTTCGAGAGCAGTTTTGGAAATCATTCGTCTATTAAGGGGAGTGCTATGGTTAATCATTTTACTATCTGATAAGTCACCGATATCTAAATAATTTGCTACTGTAATCGGTCACACAGAATTTGCTAATATTGTTCAACCAGCTGTCAAGTCAAAATTTTATTTTATTTTTCTTCAAGTGCCATACACTACGTTTACTATTCAGTGCGTAGGCGATCTCATGGCCGAAGTCAAGATGGTGTACCAGGGACTTTAATTAATAGGGTGCTTTCCCATTGCTTTCCTCATGGCCTACAAATCTATATTAAGGCTTAGCTAAAAGCATTGTATTCTACTCTGCCAGGACAAAATTTGTTAATATTGTGCAGAAAAAACCTTCTTAAGTCACACATCTTCGTCCTCTTAAGTGACTTTTCGTGAAGTAACATAAGTAAAAGCGAATAAAGATTTAATTATTGCAAATTAATTTGTAGATTATGGTGATAGCGATAACTGTAACTTGAAAAGACAACAAAGGAGGCTCGACGAACAGCAACCATCTGCTACAAGTTACTGTTGGACGTGCCACAAATTTGCAGTACTATGCAGGAACGTATTTTAAAGGAAGAGTTAATCTTATTGGCGCAACAAGCAACTCATCGATGTCCGTACTTTTCTGCTGCTGGAATTTTCAACATCAATTATTCTATGTTTTTTGGTCTTTTTGGCACCGTTGCCTCCTATGTAATTGTTCTAATTCAAATAAATAAAGAAGTACAAACTTAATAATTATTCTTGGTTTAGTATAATGATGTATCTTGTACTATTTTTACATTTTTTGTACAATTAAATGCAATTTCATCATTTGTAAGATTCTTTAAATAATTGTGAGAATGCCTGCGAAACATATATACAAATTATTATTAGAACCGGCTTTTATCAGTTGTACAAAGCAAATAAAACTTTTAAAAAATTTTGCTTTATTATGAGTAAGTTGTTAACCAGGTGGATCTTTGAATAAATTTCAATATTATATAACAACGACAATGGACGTATGTAGACTGCACCGATGGTTAGAAGTTAATCCTTTTTTTTTGGGTTTTGACCGAGGGTCACATGTAGATTGCACCGATGCTCAAATGTGGATTGCACCGATCTAATTATTTATTTCTTAAATATAATTACTTAATCTCTTATGCCCGGTTTCACCAACGTTCGTTTAATTTTGACGCTGATCAAATTTTGACGCCGATCAAATTTTGACGCCTTGTTAAGTCTGTTGCTTGCTTCTTGGCGTAATATAAAAATTGTCTTTTGGTAACATTTATTTTGAGAAAAACATAACACTAACAAAATTACATTAACATATTTACAATTATATGGTTGAGTTCTTGTTACCAAGGCTGATCTAATGCAACTGGCGACCAAAGGGTTTCTTTGGCCAGACGTTAACAATATATTGAGAATAATCTACCTGTTGGGTAAAACCCCAACTCGTTACAAAAATAGGTAACGGTACGGCGTCGGCGACAGTAATTAAAAATCCATTAAACAAAGTCGTTTCACCAACATTGATCTTTCGTCAAAAATCAATCGTCAAAATTTTCAGCCATTTCTAACTTAAGTTAGAAGTTAGAAGTTTTAAGTTAAATAAGGTAAAGTTTTTCTTTTAAAAACTTAAAAAATGCAACACAAATGTCAATAGTAAATCTAAACTAACCATTTAAATATTTGACGGACGAATATTCAGTTGTCAAATTTGAACGAAACTTTGAGCAACGTTTATTATATTTTGCATGGGTAATCAGATTTTTATGAGTTAACAAGAAAAAAACGGTTTAACGTTGATCAAATGCCTTGACGAAGGTTGGTGAAACCGGGCATTAAACTCTTAAAGGGTCACATGCAGATTGCAACGAATGCATATTGCATTTTCGGCTTCGGTTTACGATGTCGGCCTTCGGCCTCGATCGTCAACTTTCGCCTTGAATGGAAAAATGTTAGTTTTCCTAACTTGTATCGAAAATATCTATTTCTATGGTACAATAATACTTCTCCGATTTATTTAAAGATCTACTAGCATAAGCTATTGATTTATCATTTTGATTACAAAGAACTGCTCTAATAGCAAATCCAGATGCATCCGTTTTTAAATTAAAAATATTTTTTTTTGAAAAATTGGGATATTGTAAAATAATAGGAGTGCTGACTTTAAATTCTCAAATGATTTTTGACACGCCTCGGACCATTCAAATTTTACTTCTTTCCTTGATAATTTATTTAATAGTGTTGCTATTTATGCCACAAACCTTTTAGTTTGATTCGAATCTTTTGGTACCGGGTAATTTTGAATTGATTGAATTTTTTCTGGATCTGGAGATACTCCTCCGCCTGCAGAAATCACATGGCCCAAATACAAAATTTCTTTTTTCAAAAATTGACATTTCAATGGATTTAATTTTAAATTTACTTTACGTAATCTTTCCAAAATTTTTATTAAATTTTTATTATGATTGAATAAAGTGTTACCAAAAACTATTAAGTCGTCTAAATAAATAAAACAATTTTGATAATTTAACCCCGACATTTCAATCGTCATTGCACGCGAAAATGCACTTGGACGTAGACTAATTTTTAACCCCATTGGCAATCTTTTCATATGATATTGTCCTCGATCTGTAGTAAATGCTGTGTAAGGTCTACTTTTTTCGTCAACTTCAATTTGTTAATAACCCTGAGATAGATCTAAATGTGGAAAATAAACTGCTTCTGACAAAGATTCTAGTATTTCTGTAATACACGGCAGCAGGAACCTATCGCCTTAAATTTTTGTGTTAAGCTGTCTATAATCCACCACAAGCCTATATTTCTTATCTCCAATTTGATCTGATTTTTTAGCAACGATCAACAGTGGTGCTGACCATTCACTTTTTGAATTTTCGATTACTCCCTTTTTGTACAAATCATCTATTTGTTTATAACATTCCTCCTTTTGTGAATAAGGTCACCTATCAGGTTTAATGTAAGTCGGACTAACTCCTTGTTTTAAATTTATTTTTTGTTTATAAATATTTGTTACCGATAATTTATCGCCTTCCATGTGAAATACATCTACATATTTAGCACACATCTGTTGAATTAAAAATTTTTCCTCTTTTGTTAAACCGTCTGTTTATTTATTTATTTATTTATTAACTATACAAAACCCATACATTCCCATACAAAAATAAAATAACTACAATACTAAAATAAAATATCTACAATAATAGTAACAATAAGTTCAGTACAGTTAAATGCGATGCGTCTCAGATTGGTCAGACATCTGCCATCTGTTCTACCGCACATCCCGAAGATTGTATATACATTGCCATCTAAACTGTCATTTAAATTAAAATGTTACTGAAAAATGGTACAACTCAACTCGCCACTCGCAAGCCGCACACATTATAATATTTGTATATAATAACCGCACGCCTCATATAAATACCAATTATGTTAAAGCCATCAACATCATCTAAGAAGGCCACTCACCATTTTTAAGGAAAGACTTAAGTTCTTTTTTGAATAAGTAATAACTACAACGTTTGATGCTATCTGGAATCCGATTTAAGACAAAGAAGACCTGGTAGAAAAATGATCGCTTAAATATCTCAAGTCTGTGCCTCGGTATCGATGTTATATTTTTCTTTCTGATGTTTATATTGTGAACATCAGTTCTAAATCTAATTTTATTATATAAGTACTGTGGTGTTTCAGTGGTAATTATTTTATAGTAAACACAAGCAGCATGCAACCTTCGCCGATCCAGCATACACAACCACCCAGCCTCCCCAATCCTATGCGATACTCTTTCTCTTCTTCTGAGCCCATATATAAATCTAATACAAGAATTCTGTACTGTCTGTATTCGAACCCTATCCAGTGAGTCAAGACAGGGGAGATAAACTACATCACTATAATTAAAATTTGAGAGTACTAATGAGTCACAGAGAAGAGTTTTAAGATTTCTATTGAGAACATGTCTGTGAGAATAAAGTAATCTTAGTGTAGCATACGATTTTTGTATTAATTGTATAATATCTATGTTCAGAGAGAGAGTTCAGAGTGCAGGGTGACTCCTAAGTTTTTTCCTATTGGTGAGACCGGTAGTAAAGCATTGTTAATATAAATTTTAAATCCTGGTTTAGCATCCACACGCGCCGTCTTACTACCAAACAACATGACAGAATATTTCGACGAGTTAATGTAAAGTTCATGTTTTTCGGATGCAGCGACAAGTCTTTTCAAATCATCATTAATAAGTACAAGATTCTGCAACAAATCACACGGCATAATTGACCGATATATCTGAGTGTCATCCGCATATATGTGAAACATACAATGTTGAAGACCAATATATACCAGATGAATAAATGATAAATAAGATAGGCCCCAAAATGGAACCGTGCGGCACACCAGAACTAACTTCAGCAAATTCAGACGACAAGGCATTAACCAGAACTTGCTGCCATTTTCCTCGTATATAAGCTTCAAAAAGCGCCACAGCACCCACTCCAAGGCCAATAAAATGTAAGATAGAAAGCAACAGTGTATGAAACGCTTTGGAGTAGTCGAGCAGTATCAGTGCAACTAGCCTTCTATGAACCGCAGCATTCAATATGTCATCAATTACACCTTGGAGTGCCGTTGCGCATCCGTAACCTGTACGGAACCCAGATTGAGTCTTTGGTAGAATGTTACCTCTGGCTAAATGATTACGAAATTGTAAGCTTAGAACTTATTAAAAAGTCTTGGAAAAGACAGGTAAAATACTAATGAGTCGAAGATCAGATAGACAAGATGGTGTTTTAACCTTAGGAATGGGCAGCACTCTTGATTGCTTCCAACATATAGGCACAACATTGTGCTCAATACAAAAGTTAATAATGTATCTCAAACACTGAAGCAAGAAAGGGCAACACAGTTTTATCATTCTTATACCTACATCATCTCATCATCAACTCCTCAACTCCATCAACTCCTGTAGCACCAGATGTAATTGAATTGATAATTAAAAGCAGAGCAGACTCGGTCGTATATGAAAATTCCAAAATTTCATCAACACCACTCTTATCATTATTTCTATAAAAGGTATTCAGTTCAAAGTCAGCAGGCGTGTCATTCAGTACCGATAGGAAATAATTATTGATATCGTTAGCATCACCAATAGACTAGGGTACATCGATACGCCTTTGTCCAGAGTAGATATTACACTTTTTTAATTCGGACCAGACTTTTTTAGGATTTCCCGTATCATAGATATATTATTTTAGATAGGCTTTTTTCTGTTTGCGAACAGCAGAAGTGGTGTAGTTTCTAAGTTCCTTATAGTACTGCCAGTCAGAGAGTTTAGCAGTTGTAACAACAATAATTGTTCTCAAATTATTGCCACAATGCCACTTGCTCAATCGTAGATGTTATTACACGTATTAGCTAGCCTTGTTACTTAAAACGCAGTTCTCGAGAAGCGTGGTGTTTCGAAAAACCTCGTGGATTCGTAACCATGTACTCAGATATCTTATCAGCTAAATGAAAAACCTGATGTTATATGGAAGCCAGTCAATTCTAATAAAACCTGAAGAAACGAAGAGTCGTTTTATCGTAGAAACACAAATAGAAAGGAAGATGTTGGCGACATTGTTTAAATAATTTACTAATCTTGCATAAAACGTACACATAAGGATCAAGATAAGCTGATTTAATTGAAGATTATAATAACAGAAAACAAAATAAAATGTAAAAGGCAAGGTAAAATACTGACATCCACCTGAGGGGTAAATTCAGTCATGTAGCAAAAATACAATTGATCATCCCTGAGGAGGATAAATCAACAAAACGAAGTTATGCTCTAGCAGAAACTAATTGCACACCGGAATTCATTATCTCGGTTATAATTGATATTAAAAATAGAACCTGGCATACAGCATCATTAATAAATAAGGAAATGTATCTCTAAGAGACTTACCCTGAATGCAATGCTACCAATTTCACGACTAGGCAAGTGTATCTCCTTCGAATTCAATATCCCTACTTCATCATTACGTTGGTCCACCATCCAGGAATAAAAGTCTACAAAATGGAGAACACAAAATACTTATTAAAAAATCAACATGCTTGCCATTTCCAAAACTCATCAATAGAGAAAGTGTGACTGCAAATTCAAATTAATCGCTACTATCGCATCTTCATAAACCAAACATCTGCTGAAAGTCGAAGTCTCGCATCTCAAATAAAACATACATCCATGTCTACGATCGAACGGAAACGTAACAACTAAAGTCCACGAAGTCTGACTCTTCAATCTCATAATCTCGACCCCTTAGGCGCAAACGAATTCACAAGGAAAAGCCTCTTATGAATTTTACAAAAATCTAACCATCGGCATCGAAACCAAAATAACAAAGCTAATCATTCTTCGGGAAATTGCTACCACTAATTTCATCCACTTCACATCTTCCAACAGATGGTTATTCAAAACTTAAGCCATCGCAACATTAACAACCATATGTTGAATACAGAAAAGATTTCCAATCTTGATAAACTCACAATGTGCGACGACCATATTTATATTTCCAAAACGAATAATTATTATTAAAATGAATTAACTGGGTGCTAAAAGTAATTTGTTAACACAAATTAATTAGTCGGAAAAATTATATTTACCCGTCATACGGCAAAACTAAATTAAAACAAATACATAAAGAACTAAAATTGGACTCACTATGATTATACGTCAATCTCCGAAGAAATTTACCGCATAATGGCGTTCCTATTGATAACTCCGATGAGTTACCAACCACAAACACTAAAAAAACACAGTGGCGTTTCAGTCGGGAAGCTTGTAAAAGAAATGTAAATGACAAAATGCATTTTGTCATGTTACACAGTACGCTTGTATTTATTAAAAGCATCATCACATAATCATAATAACTTAACATTATCGGTAATCCAAGGAGCGTATGGCCTCCCGAAAGTGCGTGTCACCAAAGGAGCGTGTGCATCATTAAGAAACTTTACTTTTTCATCAACATCACTCATAGCAAACATATTATAATGCCAAGGAATTAACTGCAACTCTGCAAAAAATGCTTCCCGATTAAGTCAATTAAAGTCTCGGTAAGAGCGCGCTAAAGTTTCTGCGTGATTTCCATGTTAGACATTATACGTGATGGTTAATTTGTAATAGATAAGAATAGATCTATATCTATCTGTGTGCCGCTATGGCACACTTGCAATTCCTTATATTGTAATCTTAATCAAAATATGCAATTATTATAGACTTAACTTATTATATTTATCAGCACTATCTCTCCAAAACAATCTCGGATACAACAACACAAAATAAAACTACTAGTTAGCCATAAAAGATGATTTTTGGCCAGCCGCAAAATCAACGCTCATTCACTCATGAACATAACCTCAAAATATAATTTTTAGATTTAATAATTTATCTCTACCCTACTGACTGCCGAAATATTATTACTTTTAAAGTTACAAACCTCATAATTATTTAAATTTTCTATTTTTGGCCTAAAATTCTTTCATTTAATTTCTTTTTCTCGTACATTTAAAATTTTGACTGGTATCATATTGTTACGACTTGCTTTCCTTTTATTTTTAAATAAAATTTCGCAAAACTCCACAAGCAATAAATTACACTTTTCCTGTCGCTTGCTATCGTTAATGGTCTCCAATTCCAACGGGCGAGATAGCGCGAACCATTTCCAGGCAAGTCTTTGCAAGATTCGACAAAGTTAACATCGTGGAGTGGGAATTTAACTAGGAGAATTGCTCGAAGCAACAGTCTACCCTGGAGCGCGGACCAGTGTGGTTGCGTTAGCTCCTGGGGGGTAGAACCCATTGTGACTTTGAATTACCGTTATGCGTTATTACCGAAATTATGTCTTGTGCCGGGCGACATGCGCCGTTGCGCTTTGTAGTTTAACGCGCAAGGTGCGTAAATTACACAACTATGGAGATTGCGTGGGTGAGGTTTACCTGCGCGACTACCGAATACCGCCTACTGCGCAACATTTTGTAAATCAAGTGTTACATATGTAGAATACCGCAAATACCGTTAATTTCGTGAATGCGTAATTAGAGAATTACGCCAAGTTCGGTCGAACTCGCTGTTATGCGAGATTTTGAGTTACGTGTGAGTTTCGCATTTATGTTTTATGCGCGAGTTTGGGTTATGCACAATTACGTAAATATTGTGGAATGTGCAAGAATGCGTCAGTATCGCGCGATTATGCCTAATGTCGCGAGTAATTGTGATGCCTATTTGTCTAGAGGTGAGATTATTTTTGATCGTCAGTTATCTGACCGATGTGTTTAATGACGTATTTAGTGTTACGTTTAGTGACGCAATTTAGGATTGTGAAGCCAAGTTCGAGTTACGCATAATTTCTTCCCTACGAAGAAAGTGCGAATTATGTTTTCGAATGCTTATTTCCGGTTTTATAAGTACGCACATTTTATGAGTTCAATTCAAGTCAAGGTATCGCCTTTTCGATTAATGCCGATTCTGCCTACATCTTTTCAATACGTCCGTCTCTAACATCTTATCTGACGAGCATCTTCATCAGAATACCATCAGGTCAAGGTGTCTCCCAGCCAGCTAATTAGTGAGTACTGTCTTACCTTTTAAAGTGAATTAGAATTAGTAGTGCGTCAACAGTGCACGCCAAGTTGGTATTGAAGATCTTTAGAACTTAGTGCCGGATAATTACCACAGTGTCTTCGGGGGCCACGTATTATTGTCGGCTACTGATCCATCAATCGATGCCGTAATTCACTAGATGAAGTGTATAATATCTATGTATTTGCCATGCAATTTTGTATCGAAGATTGTCTTAATTTTAAGTAATCATGCATGAACAAGTGTCGACACTACTTTTCGATAGATAAGGATTATTAGATCTGTAATTCCGAATTAACACCGAAACATCAGTATTAAATTTATTAGTTCCATTTTTGTGTTTACGTTGTCTTATATTTTTCTTTCAGATTAATTTCGATGTACAGCGAGCTTACCAACACACTTGACCGTTACATGAGATTAGATTAATACTCGTAGTGATTAGTCTAATTACGGTTAAGTTTTCAGTCTCACGACCTTGGAAGGAGTTGTCAGAGCCGGGCATATCTTTTTGGGGCCTTTTATCTTTTTGAGTTTAAAGTTTAGTTTTTTCTCTTTTTTGGGATTTATCATTTCGCCAATGAGGACCGACGACGTATCAATATTATTTTTTGGTTTTGCTAAACTTCCTGCTACAAAAACACCTTCTCCTAATTCATTTGGCAAGACTATGTATTCTTCAGTTGGGTCAAAATATTACTGAAAGAAATCAATTCCTAAACCACTATGAAAACCATTCATAATTAAAAATTCATGCGTCACACTTGTATTATTTACATTTCATAAAATATTTGCCGAGCCATTTGAAACTACTGACCCAGAAATTCCATTTATTCTTATTTTATTTGATTCATTCACTACATGATTTGAAGTTAAACTATTTCGAAATAAGACACTACAGGTCGCACCTGAATCAAGAAGAAATTTAAATTCATTCATTCAATCATTCATTCGTACAAAGTTTAACCCATCTATATTTAAAAATACTGCTTCATTTTTAATCTGATTTACCCCGAAAAAACTGCTCAGGAGTCAATTGTAAATTTTGATTATTATTGTGTACTAATTGCTCTTGATTATTTTGCATAAAATAAGATTGGCTTGCATTACCTCAATTACAATAATATATTTATTTATTTATTTATTTATTGGCTTAGACACACTCCAAACAGTAAAGACTAATTAAAAGGAGTGTGTATAAAAAAAATTAAAAATAAAACAATATACTATACATAGGTATCTACAACTATCGAAATAAAACAAAACAAAAATTCGCAACATGCAATGCAGTATGTAAATATACATATTTGCGCAAAACTAAACGGTTCGCCTAAAACAGATCGCTGCAACGTTCTTAAGGCTCGTATGGTTGGGGTCGGCATCATCGGCGATAAGATTCCAGTTGCGGCAACAGATTGAGATAGGAGGTGAAGCCAAGAAGTTTGTACGGCAGATTTAACAGTAGAAAAAGTTGCGTTGTCTAGAACAATCTCTAGGTACGAGGAAGTTGATTTCAGTTAATATAATATTAAGGGCAATCGATCAAGTTTCTTAAAAGTTTCCATAGAAACATAACAATAATAATTTCCACGACCTCTTTTAAACCTTTGTCCTTGAAAACAGACATATAAACAGCAGTTATAAATCTATTCAATATTATACATACATATTACATTATACTTATACTACAAGACGAATAATACATACATCCCTAAAAATCAATTCTTCGATGGCGACAGTAAATTTTGGTGTTTCAAACCGTGGAAATAAAACTCTCATACATCTCAATTATGAATATTGGAAAAAACAAGAGAATGCACAAGAACAAACACAATGGCCTTGTGGTAAATATAAAACTTTCCACTGCAAAGCAAAACTGTTCACAGATGCAAACGACGTTATTATTGCAAATGAGTTACCGGAGCACACTCACAGTGGTAATATTGTCACAGCACGGACACGGAAAGCCGTTCACGATATGAAGGTGTGTCACAAGTTTATTTGATGAAAATAAAATCTAGTATAGGTCAATATGATAGGGCATGGGCGTACCCAGCTTTTGGCCTGGGGGGGGGGCAAATCAGGAATTTTCTGTTGATACATAATTATCCAGGCATAGGCACATAATTAACCAGCTAAATGTATGGGAAACAGAAAGGATCCAGGGAGGGGCAGTTGCCCCTCCCTGCCCTCCCCTAGGTACGCCCATGTGATAGGGATAACACGAATGTATTATTTTGGGAGAGAGGATGAAGGCATAAAAGAAATCAAATTCAAAGAAGTTCAAAATATGGTAATAAAAAGTCAAATTTGTCTTAAATATTGGTGTTAATGTCCGATGGAAAAATTATAGAAATATAATTAATTTGAAAAAATAATGTAGGTAATAGAACACGTAGATATGCAGACTTTTGCTGATTTGTCAAATATCAACTTATACGAGGGAGCTTCAAGTGGAATTACATTTAATTACAATAATTTATAGATTATATATTTCCACTTGTGACAGGTGAAAATGTCAGAAACTATAGCAACACCAAGTTCGTCTTCTGCTGCTGTTATGGCTGATCTGGGTGAAGATGTGTTGATGGCTTTGCCGAAGAAAACTTCTCTACACCGCGTTCTTCGTCGTCATCGTCAAGTTGCATTGTCAACTGATAATAACCAGCTGACCTTGCCACCGCCACCAAGTGATCTCAGCGTTGAATTTACATTAAGATTTACCAACTTACTACTATTCGATTCTGGACCGGGAGATGATCGAATTCTCATATCGGGCGATAGAATACTTCTAGATGGTCTAGCCAGGTCCGATGTCTGGTTAGCTGATGGCACTTTCAAAGTAGTACCAGCCATCTATTTTCAATTGTACAGTATCCATTTTCAGTTTATCAACGGAGTTAATCCGGCAGCAGTATATTGTTTGCTACCTAGCAAGACTCGAGCAACGTACGATCGTCTTATAACGGAGTTGAAGATACTCATTCCAGATGCATCACCGCAAAGAATCTTAATCGATTTCGAGATGGCCGCAATGGGAGCATTTACTCATGGATATCCAGAAGCTTCAGTAACAGGGTGTTACTTCCATCAAAATCAAAGTGTTTTGCGCAAGGTCAACGAGTTGGGTATGAAGACCGCATACGAAAACGACGATGTATTGCGAAGCAGTGTTCGATGTTTATCAGCACTCACACTAGTATCACTTGAAGATGTTGATGCATCATTTGACTTGCTAGTGGATGAAATGCCAGAACATGAAAAAATGAACGAACTTCTATCTTACTTTGAACATACTTACATTAGAGGTCGGCGACTACAAGGTACAGGCAAGACTTATGGTCCAGCGACGTTTGCAATCTCTATGTAGAATCAGTATGAGTCTGCAGGTGATGGAATTGCACGAACAACTAACATCGTCGAAGGCTCGCATCACGCGATTCAATCAATATTCATGTGCAGTCATCCTTCAATGTGGTTGTTAATCGAAGGGTTAGAGAAAGACTGCCAGAAACAGAAACCAGCATTCCTGCAAAGAACTACAGGAGTTGAAGAAATCGGCGTCAAAAGATATCGTGACTTGGTAGGCAGAGTGAAACGTGCTGTTGACGGATACGGAAGAACTGATGTATTGACATATCTTCGCGCAATTGCTCATTTGTCGCACAATTAATATTTTTATTATATTTTAAATATTTTTATTTAATAAATAGTATAAGAGTGGAAATCGTTACAAATTTTACTTTAATCGCACCTTAATCATAATAAAAACCTTTCATAATCTCTATATTTATCACTAACCCCCCCCTACCCCACCCCTAGACATATCACTAGCAGTCTAGCCCGTAGATCAATCATCCGCTGGATCAATCGTCCGGGGATCAATCGTCCGCTGGATCAATCGTCCGCTGGATCAATCGTCCGCTGGATCAATCGTCCGTTGTATCAATCGTCCGAGGATCAATCGTCCGGGACCAATCGTCCGGTCACCACACGTCCGGATACCGTGATCGGCAGCTAAATTGGACGATATTTTAAAAATATTATTTTATATAGCAAAATGGAGACCCCAAAATTAAGAATTCTCATTATTTAATTTATTATAACAGTGGAAAGTAGACTTTTAAAGTTTTGTAATGAAAATTAAATTTACTATATACAGTTATTTTGTACTTTTAAATACCTTTTTCCTATTCTTCTTTACCGCGATATTTCCTTTTTTTTTCTAACAGTTTACTATTTAAATAAATTCAAATAAATAAATCTATTCAAAATTAGATGCAAAAGATAGTTAAAGAAGTCTTGGCTAAAGATGAAATCGTTGCTAAACCTACAAAGTAAAAACCTACAAATTTTGTCAAGGAAAATGTCAAATAGTTTTTTGTAAATTTAAAGAGTAAATTTAATTTTAAAAGGAATAAAAAACTCGAATTTTTGAGACTAGAAAGAAGTCTGAATTCGAAAAATTAATGAAAATTAAAGGGAAAACAAGATATGCAAATTTAATAATTGAAATAAATTAATTACAAGAAAACGGACGGAGATGGAATTTTGTAAAAATTTATGCATGATGCCGGAAAACTTTAAAAATATTTTGGAAAATTTCAATTCATTTTTGGAAAAATTTTGAAGATAGACTTGACTAGGGTCACGTTGCCATTGGAGTCCTCTCCGGATTACAATGCACTTGACACGGCTTACTTTACACATATTCGGCCGTGTTCTCCCACTACCCTACTCGGACTTGCAAATTTGCACCTACATTCTTCCAACGGCAAATCAAGACTGACCTAATTCTAGCGAGCGCCCACCGTACTAATCGTGGCGCTTCAGAGCGATGCCAAAAATTCTATAACAAAACTCTAACAGTAAGATAATATAAATTTTTAAATAAATATAGAAAATAGATAAAATACAAAAAAATAACAGGACTAACCAAGTCCGATAAATACTCAATATGTCGTTGAGGCAACACCTATACACAGATACGGTGGGAGATATTCTTCTCATGTAAACATCGTTGCGCCGAAGGCATACTTAAGATCTTCAATTTTAATGTGATAATTTTCATATTTTCCCGAGCTAACTTTTCAACAAATTCTTATAATCTTCATTTATGTAGCCAAAATCTGTCTGTTTGTTAATATTATGTAGTTCTTATCCACAGAAATATATGCCGCTTTCAGGAAGGTTTTCTTTTAGTAACTCGTCTCGTTGTTCAAAATACTTACATCATCCAGGGAAAAGCTATGTGAGTGTTCAATAATGTGTTCCGCCAGGCTTGTCTTCTTAGAGGTAGTGCTTATATCGTAAAGTGTTGTTTTACTCTGCTGCCCAGGGCCGGATAAACCATAGGTGCACTTGAGCCGCCGCACCCAGCGCCAAAGTTTTGAAGGCGCCAAAACATTGATTGTTTTTTTAATTGTGCATAAATGTGCATTGTGATTCCCAGGTACAGCATATTTCTGTGATTATAATATTATATATGATATTATTAGTAGAGCTCGGAAAAATAAGCACTGGGTCCCCAATATCTGGTATGCGGCGCACAATTTATGCATTAACACAAGATATTATATACGGCATAAATTATATGCCACATACCAGATATCGGGGACCCAGTGCTTATAAATCCGAGCTGTATAATTATTAGTATTAAAGGCGCCGCATTTACCTAATCTGCACCCGGCGCTGAAAATGCTTGATTTGGCCCTGCTGCTTGTTACTTTTTGAAACTTAACCAAAATTTCTCCGGTTAGCCCCCTGGAGAATAAAACGCTGAAATAAATTTTAGAGTGGTACGTTGCAAGGAAATTCAATAGACTTATTAACACAAGAACATACATATATATTTATTAAACACATAAATTAGGCACGATACAAAATCTCTTCCACAAAGTAATTGTCACAATAAGTCAGTACGAATAATTTTAGACTTGGCGTCGATACAAATTATTCGACCCGGCAAGTAAATTGTTTAAATGATTGAGGATAACCTTTTTAAACTTAACGTAAAAAAGCTTTTAAAAATGGTATTGATCCAATACCTTATTAAATTTACGTAAAAAACTACATCAGCAATATTGACAATACTAAAAGTTAACTTTACATAAACAGCAACAATTGCCATAACAATAGTATCCAGTAAGCTAAACTGCAGCAGCAGTAGTATTTCTAAAACCAGATAATTGCTTAAATTAACCGCGCAATGGCAAAAAAATCTGTCAACAATGGAGCGAAACATCATTGCAGAAATCTTCACAAATTCGGAACGCAATCCACAATTAATAACAAAATTACTCACATTAGCTGACCACTCAGGTGTTTCAGAGTCGAATGCGGTTCCTCCCAAATTTATTTTCTTTATTTTTTATAAAATGTGTACACGACCGTACACTATCTGCAGAAAATTGCTGGAACCGTATTAGACTAATATTAGTGAAATGCAAATTAAACATACTTTTTTCTCCGATTGTATCTCCCGTACATCCTTAAGTTTACTTCCAAGGTTCCAAACGGGGTTCCCCAAATAAAACATATCTTTAAAAGTTGATCCTAGTTGGAATACCAAACTCTTAAATTATCAATAAATTAAATTCAATTTTTTTAAAATAAATCTTATTTCCAAATTAAATTTTTATTTTATACAAAACTTTCAACATGTGAAACGGAACGGTTGTGTGATAACCAGACCACACGTTGCGCTATCGAAATTATAGTACGTCGCGCGTCGCCTTGAACTTTTAATTTCAAATACCATTTATTTTTCGAAATAAACTATTTATAATTTTAAAGTAAAAATCACTACACGAAACAAGGATATAATGTAACTTCATATCAATTGTAATTTTGTAAACAGCACGCCTTGTTATCTAACTTTTCCTCGACTTAGTTTGGAATATTTTAGATCTATTTTAGTCTGCACTGGTGTGGGAAAACCACTAGAAATTTATTTTTACTTTGATTTTAATTTAACCTACCTCTCACTGTTTAGATTGAATGGTTTCTGAAGCTGTAAGTTGTCGATGAGACTTGTGTGTTGTAAGAATCATTAGATTTTCAGCAATAGTTGTTGCTGGAGTGGTCTACATCTACTATACGAACGACCGCCGGATGAGATGGTTTCATTTTTTTCATATGTTTTTGTTATAATTTAAATAATTAACACAGTTAAGGATAGAGCAAAAGACGTATACTGCTTTTTCAACTATCAGGCCATCACAACATGTGTTTCTGACTCATTAGTCGTCGTCAGAATTGTTATAATTTAAATTTACTTATAAAAAAACAAATTCAGCATTTTATTGCAGTAAGGAACCACTTAAAATATTGCGATTATATAACCACAGGATATATTTTTTAAGTATGACAAATATTAGCCACAGATAAAATATGTCTTTCAGTTAGCAAATATAATTTTGGTTAAACAATTCTCCATTTGCAAAACAATGAGTTTTACTTATAAAAATAGTAGTTTTACCTTATTTTTCTTATTTGTGCAATTGTGTTATACATATGGTAAGAATATTACTTTTGTTGTAAAATCCTGTAAATTTTGTTGTTTATTACATTAATTTTTTTGGATTGAGTTTGTCGCAATTCAGACGAGTTTTTAATAATTTTTGGAAGTAAGTTGTGGAGAATATTTGATTAATTAATTTTGTAATTAAATTAGTTTAATTGGAAAGAGGAATTTATAATATACAAATATACATATATAAACTAAAGTCAATTTGTCTTATTAAAGTTTCATTTGAGATACTAATTAAATTAGATGTGAAAAATAAATTTGGATTTGGATGGTCGTCAGAATCGTTATAATTTAAATTTACTTATAAAAAAACAAATTCAGCATTTTATTGAAGTAGGAACGACCTAAAATATTGCGATTATATTATCACAGGATATAATTTTTAAGTATGACAAATATTAGCCACAGATAAAATATGTCTTTCAGTTAGCAAATATAATTTTAGCTATAAACAATTCTCGATTTGCAAAACAATGAGTTTTACTTATAAAAATAGTATTTTTACTTTATTTTTCTTATTTGTGCAATTATTGTGTTTTACATATGGTAAGAATATTACTTTTGTTGTAAAATCCTGTAAATGTTGTTGTTTATTACAACATTAATTTTTATGGATAAAGTTTGTCGCAATTCAGACGAGTTTTTAATAATTTTTGGAAGTAATTTGTAGAGACTATTTCACTCAGCTGTCATTAGACCAATGGAATAAAAAAACAACGAAACATTCAGCCAATAGCAATCGAATTGCAGCGACAATTTTTTAAAGTTGATTTTAAAGCAAATATAAGCGACAATATTTTTTATTAACTGCAACATTTAAATAATACATAAAATATTAATTAATTTTTAATGTCAATGTATCAACGATAATTGATTTTTACTTTTAATTAATTATTATTTATATTAACCTCCCATATTTTATTCGTGAAATAGTATAAATAAATATCCTCTCGTGCATTTCAAATTGTCGATAATTTTTTTTTTTTTTCGTTTTTCACTTATGCGTTTGTTGCTTTGGGGCAATTTTCCCTCCTCTTGGAGTCGGGAAAATTGCAAAAGCAACAAACGCATTCGTGAGCTCAAAAAAATTGTCGACAATTTGAATGCACTTGGGATATTGCATATGAATATTTGATTAATTAATTTTGTAATTAAATTGATTTAATTGGAAAGAGGAATTTATAATATACAAATATATATAAATTAAAGTCAATTTGTCTTATTAAAGTTTCATTTGAGATAATTAAATTAGATGTGAAAAATAAATTTTGATTTGGATTAATTAATTATGGTTTTGAGTCTCTTGCTCAATAAAAATGGTTGCTCGATTGCTAATTACAAATTTTGCACAAATTAAATTAATTTTATAATTGCCACGGGTCATCGCAATACATTGTCGCTTTCAATTTAATTTTCAGTAATTAATTTTTAAAACAATTCCTTAATTTAACGTCGTTTATTCCAAAAATTGACTCTTTAAAATCGCTTCAAAAATCATCAAAAAGTTCGTCCAAATTGAGACAAAAACAATTCAAATTATAACCAAGTTGTACTCACGCATTCAAAACCATTTATTCACACAATTATCAAACAATCTCAAATCAGAGACGCAAAATCAAACAAAATATAACTAGTCCAGTCAATGCGGACCAAAAAATGGTGTCTGCTTGCAATAAATCCTATCGTTTTGAAACTTGGTAAAAAGTTTCGTTTTGGGGTACCGGTTAACCAAAAAAAAGTCGCCATCCCTCCGAGGTGCGGAAGTGTCCGCCATCTTGGATTTTAAGTGACTGTTTTCAGTTTTTCAGTAATATCTCCAAAAATATAAATTTTACGGAAAAATAGTTAGTATAAACATTGAAGCTCGTCAAATTTTCAACAAAAAAGTCTATATTCAATATTAGCTCCAGTGTAATATATCAACGAAAAAATCCATCCGCTTGTCGTAAAATGTGAATATGCCGCATCACATTATGACTGGCAACGTTATATTATGTAAAGACGGCAAACGGGCCAAAAAAACGTTGAAGCCGTATTTTTAATCATGTGTGTACGGTTAACCGTATTGTCGAGAATTTTTAATATAAATTACCATATTTTATTATTTTAATTTGTTTATACCTTTTGAAGGTTTTCATACTTCTTTACATACGGTGGGGGGTTTTTAAGATCGTCAGGTTTTTTTAGATTGTCAGGTTTTGTAGATTAAGGGTTGAATATTTTATACCAATCTAAAATTCAGTACCAAAAGGGCCAATCAAGTTGCTTATCTTATTAATAAAAAAAAAAATAATTTTATTTTCAAAAATTATTAAATTAAAATTTACTCAATTTAGAAGATCGTATAATTGAAGAAGAAGAATGTATAATTGTTTGTACGAAATATGTCATCTTAATTAATAAAACTTCTTATAAAATAAGATATTAAAACCTTCATCCGGAGCTGATAAACTTCAACAGATTTGTTACAAATTTAAAATTCCGTTTTTCTGATTAACGAGATAAGCAACTTGATTTGTCCTTTTGGTACTGAATTTTAGATTAGTATAAAATTTTCAACCCTTAATCTACAAAACCTGACGATCTAAAAAACCCCTCACCGTATGTAAAGAAGATTGAAAACCTTCAAAAGGTATAAACGAATAAAAATAATAAAATATGGTAATTTATATTAAAAATTCTTGTCAATACTGTTAACCGTACTGTTGCACACATAATTAAAAATAAGGCTTCAACGTTTTTTGGCCCGTTTACCGTCTGTACATATAACGTTGCCAGTCGTAATGTGATGCGGCATACTCACATTTTACGACAAGCGGATAGATTTTTTCGTTGACACTGACGCTAATATTGAATAGACACTTTCTTGTTGAAAATTTGACGAGCTTCAATTTTTATACTAACTATTTTTCCGTAAAGTTAATATTTTTGGAGATATTATTGAAAAACTGTAAACAGTCACTTAAAATCCAAGATGGCGGACACTTCCGGACCTCGGAGGGATGGCGACTTTTTTTGGTTAACCAGTGCCCCAAAACGAAACTTTTTGCCGAGTTTCAAGACGGTAGGATTTATTTCAAGGCAAAATCCCCCATTGACTGGACTAAACGGAGACTTCCGCAAAACGCGTCCACTTTGACGGACCTGGCAATAGAAAGCCTTCTTAATCAAAATTTTCGTGCCAACTTACAATTTGTTAGCTCTAACAATTATTCAAAATAGTCACTATTATAATAAATTATTTACAGAATCAAAATTCAATTCACAAAAGTAAAAATTAAAATAGTTTTTCACAAAATCAAAAATACTCGTAGGATACTCAAAAATAATAAAACAATCAAAATTCACAACTCCAAAATTCAAAATTTAAAAAGAAGAATTTTTATATTATTGTTGACCTTTTATTTTATATTTTTTAAAATTGTTGAGGTGAAGGTCTGGGATCAATAAAATTGACTGACGTTTCGTGTTTTATTAACACATTATCAAAGCTATAATTATTAAATTAAAAATTAGAAATTAAAAGATTTTAAAAAATTTTTACTTACTTTGACAAAATGTCAATGTGATGTTTAAAATTGTTTTAACATTAAAACATTTGAATAAAATGATGAATATATAAAGTATTAGAGAACATCTTAAGCTGGATCCAGACACTGCGAGGCTGCCGCGCGCGGCTGCTGCGCGAGGCGGGTGCCTCGCTCAGTGTGGACCACTTGTGTCTCAGCTAGCGCGAGCCAGAAGTTTCAAGGCTGCCTCGCATGTATCCCCTGCGATTGCGTAGTAGTCTCTGTGTAATTTGCATACGCTAATAAGAAACACGATGCATTCTTAGTTACCATGGCATCTAACATAGCAACAAGTGCCGCCGCGTTTATTTTAGTTAATGAATTATTAAATAGAAAAAAAAAGAAACGACGTTGGTGGGTCAAGCAAATATTTAAAGACAGAAAGCGGATTGGTCTTTCTAAGAAAGAATAAATAAGTTTACGGATAATCCTTTATTTTTTATTTAAAAAATATTACCAGTTGCACTTATTTCTTTAAGTAGCGTGAAGATGTCCGTCAGTTAAAATATATATTAGTGTTATTGTTGTGAATATCATAGAACTTACCTTAAGGTTTGCTTAGTTCGGATGGAATAGAAAACACATGTAACCAACAAAAAATTATTATTTATGATTTATAACTTAGAAAATATGCTGTAAATTATTTATTATCAGTACAACAATTCTACTTTTCAAGTGTGGTTAATTGTGTATATAGTATCTATATTAAAAGGTACAATAATGATTTGTCCGTATTACTTAAAGCATTGAAAAAATTCATACGCCGAAATAATTACTAAAAGAAGTCGATAAACAAATAATAACCATCTACAACTTGCATAATGTTTTTTTTTGCATCTATGAAAATTTTATCACATTCATTTTTTCTGTGATTAGATAAATTGTACTATTAATCAATTTAATAATGATTACCTAAAAGTAGCAAGATATTTATTTTATTATTAATTTAGTTAGTTTGCAATGTTCTTTTACAATTTTGCATTTTTATTTACCGATTACCTACTAATTAATCAATCAACCCAAGTATGACGGTAATGTTAACTTTATCCTGTTTGGAAACTTTGTTTATTTACTCGACCACTTTTGTACGTAGTCTTTTCTTTGAGTCGACCGACAAAATTTGGCTCGCAGCGAGGCAGCTCCGTTTTGTATCTCCGTTACTGTAAACATGGTCTAGACCTTTCCGATGTGGCTAGCGAGGCAGCTTTGCTTCGCTCGACACATGTCTACTTAATGAAATTCCTATAAGAAAATCACCGTCCACACAGCGCGAAGCGTGCCGCGCGCGGCAGCCTCGCAGGAAACATGCTTGGTGCACCTTTAGAGACGTTAAAAAAGCACACGTTTTCTTTAGAGAAGAAGATGAGAACGCTTACACCGCTTTGTGCAAACACATGACTAAGAACTCTCATTCCATAAACCGTAAAGATATCACAGTACTGGCCAGGGAGAAGATAGACAAAAAACGTAAAATAAAAGAGGCAATTAACATCCATATGAATTTAAAAGCAATGAATGATAAAAGGGATGTTCAATACTTTCATGGTGGATACAAACACATCCTAGATATCATGAAAACGATGCCATGACTTTTGGTAAAATTATATTTAAGTTTTTTGTTCAAATTGATTATGATTAACTTTTTAGAATTTGAAAGATTTTAAAGAAATATTTTATATATTCATCATTTTATTCAAATGTTTTAATAATAGTAAGGATTTTCAGGTTGGGCTGGGGTAAAACAATTTTAAACATCACATTGACATTTTGTCAAAGTAAGTAAAAAATTTTTAAAATCTTTTAATTTCTAATTTTTAATTTAATAATTACAGCTTTGATAATGTGTTAATAAAACACGAAACGTCAGTCAATTTTATTGATCACAGACCTTCATCTCAACAATTAAAAAAAAAATAAAAAAAAAGGAATGTTTAAAAATTAAAAAAAAAAAAGAATCGACTCCCTTAATTTTAATACAGGGCAATCGAGTTTTATTTTAGCGGCTAAATACAATATTTACGGAAATTCGTCCATCCACTTTTACGGACCTGGCAAAAGCAAAGTTATTAATAATTCTATTAATTATACAACCAAAATATTGGCGCGAATAATTATTCAAGTATTTACATGAAATTAAAATTAAAATAAAATTTTTGAACAAGCAAAACAAAATAAATTCCAAATTCCAAATAAACACTAGAAGTTTAAATTTGCAGCGTGTGTGGAGGTTTTGTGGAAATAATTATAGCCTCACTTACGTGTTTTAAGAATAATCAAAGTTATTATAATTTTATTTTATCAAAATAATTTTTTTCGATCGATACTCATAGCAACACAATAAACTCGTAACATTGTTTAATAATAATATACATACTTACTAAAAAGTACAATTAATTTTAATTAAAACAATTAATTTACATACAATTAAGAGAAAATAATTACTATATCACCCTCACCCAATATTTTAATTTTAATTAGTTTATTTTTACTTTTTACCTCCAATCAATTTAAAAAAAAAATTGGAGGTATGGTAATCGAAAAAAAATTTCAACTTTTTTTTTTGCATTTTCGAGATCACCGTGTTCAGAAACGTAAAGATCTGCAAAAAGTAAAATAAAAATTTCTGTGTCGGTCTGTCTGTCTGTCTGTCTGTCGGTCTGTCGGTCTGTCTGTCGTTGGATTTTGTCGATCGATTTGCTTCCGAACCATCCAACCAATTACGACCAAATTTGGTATGGTGGTAGGGTTCACGGTGGAAAGGTGAAAATAAGGTTTTCGTCGCGATCTATCAATCAGGAGTGCCACCACAAGAAAATAATACGGAATTTTAAAAAAATATTTTGTCTTGCGATATGTTATTTTAAAGGCCTTAAAAGGCTTTATCCAGAATAAGTAAAATTAATCTGTCGTCTGTCAAAAATCACAAGTTGTCAAAGTTGAAACTTTAAGAGTGAATAACTCAAGAAATGCTGAAGGGATCTTACCCAAATTTGGTACGTAGGTACATTGATCCTAATGGATATGAGAGCATATGTAATCCTTCGATAGAAATCACTAATGCAACATGAAAAAAATAAAATTAACTTTTTTGGCAAAAACATGAAAAAAGTTTTTGTCGATCGATTTTCTCCGGCATTTCTACGTCGATTGCAATCAAACTTATTGGACGTATGCCTCGTGGGCTGGAATGGTGAAAATAAGGTTTTGCCAGAGAAATCTTCACCAGGGCCACCACAATAAAATAAATAAAAAAAAATGAAAATGTCGTCGTATCTCCGGAAATGTTTAACCGATTCAGCTAAAATTTGGTGTGTCGATGGAGCTTTGAAAGTATAAGTATTGGTGAGAAAACAAACCGAGCCAATTGTAACAGGGCGGGGCAGGTCAGAAAAATTATAGAAAATATTAACTGAAATCTTAATTTATATATTTTTTGTGAGAATTTGTCAGATGGCTGGCAAAAATAAAACAATATATTCAAAATTTTAATAAACGTCATAATTTTGTGACATATGTGTCAAAATTAGGTTAATGTTGATTTGTATACCGAGTGCAGCATAAGAATTGAGTTTACGGCTTGTAACAATTAATTTTAGAATACAAAAATAGGTGGTTTGGTGGGAAATATTTTATAATATCGTCGTACGGACTGACGGAACGTTACTTTATAAGTAAAAGGTTCTGCCACTAGGTAGCGACCAAGTTTAGGCTGTTTGTTAAATTTTTTCGCAAATGTTTTCAGAATCAGTAAATCGACAGTCAGTAATTTACAAAAATTTATTTTCGAAAAATCCGCTAGATGACCGAAAAAATTTGTTGTACCAATCTTGGAGAAATTTTATTTGTGACTTCTTACGGTATTATGGGACGTATATAAAAATTTTGGAAAAAATTCAGTGGCGTACAAAAATAATAAATTTTTTTCATTTTAGATTTTGTTAAAAAAACTTTTATAGATAGATTTAGGGTAGGGGTGATACATATGTATAGATATCTTTGCCAGGGCTACCGATATCTTTGTTAAGGCTACCACAATAGAAAACAAAAATGAACATTATGTCATCGTATCTCCGGACAAAATTTGGTGTGCTGGTGATTGGAGGTATTGCGGCAGAGAGTGACGATATTTTTAATAATGGGCATGGTCACCATCTTTTCGTATAACTTCGAACAATCGATTGGGCATAAATAAAATTAAATTTTGAATGGTCTCCGGCGATATTTCGCTCCATACGTCCCGTTATCTTTTTCTTTAATTCCTCCTCGGTTTAAAATTGTTTGCCATTAAGGTAAGCTGTCCTTGAAATAATACCCCCATAAGGTCTCTATGGGGTTTAAATCAGGACTGCAAGCTGGCCACTTCAGTATCTCAATATTCTTGGAAGCAAACCATTCCCTGATGTTTGCTCTGGAGTTGTATATGGTAGCATTGTCTTGCTGGAAAATGAAGGTTTCTCTACAATTTGATACGTTGGTCTTTACGTGAAAAGTAAATTAAATAAAAAATTAATTGAAAAAATAAAATAGCTTTAAAAAACTTGAATTTAGAAAAAAAGGGATTTCCGGCTGCTCAGTTTGCATCAAAACTTCCTCAGGGTCGTGAGGCGGGAAACTAAACCGTAAATAATATTTTAATGACTGGGGTATCGCAGATAAGAATTGCAGATGGATCAGATTCACCTGTTATCGGAACAGCTGTGTTCCAAATAACTTTAAATAATAAGACGAATGCCGTTCCTTTTTTAATCGCACCGGACGTGCAAGAATCATTTATTGTAGGTTCAGATTTTTGTCATCTCTTCGGACTCTCGCTTTCTTTTGGAATTCCTTCGACCGCAGATGCGCATAACGAAAATAATTTATTCTTAAAGCAACCTCATGATAATCGTCCCTTTTTAGAAGTGTCAGTTAATAATCGAATTTTTTCATCTTTGTTAGATTCGGGAGCGACCAATAGCCTTATAGGACAAAAAGGCATTAAATTTTTAGAATCAAAAAATTTATTAAATTACAAAAAGAGGAGTACCTATGGAATAAATATTGCTAACGGGGCATGTTCGAAAGTTTTAGGACAAATTTCGGTTCCGATAAAGTTAAATAATGTGACCAAATCCCTTACCTTTTTGATTTTTCCCGCGGTACCTCATGCGTTTTTAATGGGTGCAGATTTTTTACACGCTTTTGATTTGACGCTGGATTATGAAACTTCCAAGTGGAGTATGCCGCAACCAGCGGTCAACAACCCGACCCCCATTAGTATTCCGCCACCTAAGCCAGCTAGAGTTTCGTCGATTAAAAAGGATACCGTAGATCCCTTCTCGCATCACGAAACTTCGAATGTGCATCCCCAAAATAATTCCAATGCGACAGAAACTTTTGTGGAGGAAAGAGTTCCACTTACGCCTGAACAGCAAATTTATTTATTGGAAGTCATAGCTAAATTTGAGTCATTAGGTACCGCCGCGTCAGGTTGCGTAACCATAGCCACGCATGATATCGATACCGGAACGGCCCCCCCTTTTAAAAAAAGACAATATCCCTTATCGCCCGCTATGCAAGCACATCTTCATAAAGAAGTAGACTCCATGTTGAAGGACGGAGTTATCCAACCATCGAACTCGCCTTTCTCGAGCCCTTTTTTACTTATAAAAAAGAAAAATGGCGAATACCGTTTTTGTTTCGATGGAAGAACGCTCAATGCTATAACCGTCCGCGATAGTTACCCCCTCCCTCGAGTAGATGCCATTTTGAATCGGCTGCGAGATGCCAAATTTTTTTCCTCTATCGATTTACGCAAGGCGTTTTGGCAGATTAGATTAACGGAACGATCCCGAGCGAAAACCGCATTTTGTGTACCAGGCCGCGGGTTATTTGAATTCTTGGTCATGCCTTTTGGATTATCTAACTCACCCCAAACGTTACAGCGGGTTATGGAAGCCATCCTGGGACCACTTATACATTCAGGTCGAGTTTTTGTTTTTCTGGATGACATCATGATCATTTCCGAAACTTTTGAAGAACATATGGCTACCCTTATCGAAGTTTATGAACGCCTTCGAGCTGCCGGTTTCCGTGTGAATTCCGAAAAATGCCATTTTTGTATGAAATCATTAACTTTTTTAGGATTTGTAGTAGATCAAAACGGCATTAGTACCGATCCCGCTAAAGTAGAATGCATTCAGCGATTCAAAACGCCTAAGACCACAACCGAAGTTAAGCGCCTGATAGGTTTAGTGAGCTATTACCGAATTTTCTTGCCAGATTTGTCCACCATCTCTTCCCCGATTACGGCTCTGATAAAAAATAAGAAAAAAGGTCAAACCATTTCCTGGACTTTAGAGGCAGAGGAGGCGTTTGAGAAAATTAAAATTTTAATATCGACTGCTCCCGTATTAATATCGCCAGATTTTTCGAAACAATTTTTTTTGCAAACAGATTCTAGCGCAGTAGGGTTAGGTGTTGTTTTGTTCCAAGAAAAAGATGGGTTAGAGCATCCCATCGCGTATGCGAGTAGGGCATTAACAGCGGCCGAACAGAAATACCATGCTACTGAACGCGAATTATTGGCCATATTATTCGCCATAAATAAATTTAGGGGGTATATCGAGGGTACCAAATTTGTCGTAATTACCGATTGTTCTGCCTTACAATGGCTGAATAAATTTAACGAATCATCAGGACGCTTAGCCCGTTGGTCATTAAAACTGGCCCAACATACCTTTGATGTACGTCATCGCCCGGGGAAATTAAATATCGTCCCAGATGTGCTATCCCGCGATGTGTGTTTGATTAGAGCTCATGATATCGTGAAAGATTCTTGGTATACCGATTTACAGAGTAAAATAGAGGAGAATCCACAGGCGTATCCTCAGTTTAGGGTCAAGGATGACTTTATTTATAAATTTTTACCGACCATCACTCCTACCGTTTCTAATTTACCGGAATTTAAGTTGGTAGTTCCTCTTGCTAATCGTGGAGAAATACTTCAACAGTGCCACGATGACGCAACTTCTGGGCATTTTGGAATCTCGAAAACTATCGCTAGGGTTGTTGAACTCTATTATTGGCCCAAGTTAAAAAGTGATGTCAAAGATTATGTATCTAAGTGTGACATTTGCTGTTCACAAAAAAGCTCCCAACAATCGAGGCCAGGGTTTATGGGTAAACCCAAACAAATTTCGTACCCCTTCCAGCTGATTTCGATGGACTTGCTAGGCCCTCTGCCGCGCTCTAAAAAGGGTAACCAGCATTTGTTAGTCATTACCGATTGGTTCACGAAATACGTTATTGTCAAGCCCTTACCGAAAGCTACCGCTGCGTCAATTGTGCGTTTTGTTGAACAACAAGTTTTTTTAGTCTATGGGATCCCTCAGATCATTCTGTGCGACAATGGAGTTCAATTCACATCGCATCTTTTTAAGGAATTGACCCAACGATACAATGTTCAAAAAATTTGGTTCAACGCCCGCTATCACCCACAGTTTAACCCAACAGAAAGGGTGAATCGCGTGTTAGTCACGGCCATCTCGTCGTATATTAAGACGGACCACACTAGATGGGATGAGAATATTTTTAAAATTGCCTTGGCCATAAATACCGCCAAACACGAAGTTACCAATTTTTCTCCGTCCTTTCTTGTGTTTGGAAGATACCTCCCTACCGATGGCTCATATTATGGTCCCGTTCCCGACCCTTTAAACGTAGTACAAATAGATGAAAGGATTCGCTGGGATAAAACCCAGCAACAATTACCGGCCCTCTATGCCGAAGTGCGCGAGCATTTACAGAAATCTTACTTCGCTAGCAAAAATCATTATGATTTGCGGAAGCGCCCGCTATCCTTCCAAGTGGGAGATACCGTTTGGAAAAAGAATTTTGTACTGTCGGATGCCGCCAAGAAATTCTCGGCCAAATTAGCGCCCAAATTCCTCAAATGCCGAGTCCTACGTAAACATGGCGACTTAACCTATGAACTTGTCGATTCCGGGGGGAAAAATGTCGGGCGTTGGCATATCAAGGACCTTAAGGCGTCCCCCTCATAAGGTCATTGTAGAAGTACCGTGTTGCCTTTTTTTTTGTTGTTTTTTTGTCCGTGTGATGTGGCTTCACCAATCCCCCGCCCAGGACAAGGCGTAAAACTGTTTCCATTTTTTAGCATTTAGATTTTTTTGGGGTTATTTATTAGAAGAAAATAGTTTTCCTATTAGCGAATTTTTTTAGTATACCTTTTTTTGTAATTAGAAGTTTTTTCGATTTTTTTTATTAGTAGAATTCAGTTTTCTTATTAGCAATATTTTTAGTAGAGTACCTTTTGCGCCCAGGACAAGGCGTAAAACTGTTTCCAATTTTTTTAGTATCTTGTTGCGAGATTTTTTTGGGCTAAGATTCATTAAAAGATTAGTTTATGGGTACGAGCAGATTTTTTTGCATTTTGTTTAGTTTTCCGCTGCGCAACTCCAATTTTATCGACTGTCAACCTGTACCGTCCGCGAGTTTTGATTTCAATTGATGGGTGTATTTAGGTATTTGTGCTTAATTTGGTGCACCAAAGAGAGCGTCAACAAATATGTGACAGTCCAGATATTTACGTTGGAATTCGGGTCTTGCTTGTTGTCAGTCCATGATTTGGACAATGTTAGGAATTTTTTTGGGAAAATAATTTTTTTACCTTTTACGCTTACCTTCTATCGCCTACCGCATGATGCTTTTAGTAATAACTACCCATACCGCTTACCTATACTATCTGTTAATTTTGCCTTATATTATACCTTGTCTTAGAATTTTTTTATTAAAGTTTATTGTGCAGTTGTGCTTTTTGGTGTGCCGTATACCTTCATCCCTTACCGTTGTTGAATCTTTTGTAGAAGTACGAGTTTAATCTCGAATTGGGGAAATTTCACGTTAGAGCAAAAGTTTGCCAAAATAAGTTAGATACATAGTATCTGAGTAATCGTTTGGATTACGAAATAGCTTCTATTATGAAGTTCAATTCCGTCTGGGAATCTGAGCAACCTATCTTAAGTGATTCACCTGTTCCGACTCATATTATTAGGTAGTTTTTACGTTAGTTTTATTTAATGTTAGTTTAGTTAGGGCTTAGGTTATTTTGCGAATTTTCTTATTGGGTGGTTATCGCTTGTGGGATCAGTATTGCTTTTTGAGTCGGATGAAAGAAGTACCCTTCTTGCATAACTACCGGTAGGGGAACTAGTGGAGTATCTTGGGCAATAGTTTTCATGTACAGTTAGTTTTAGTTTAATGTTAAGCGCTTGTAAATATGATAGCTACCACCCCTATTTCCGTTTCTTGGTTAAGGATCTAGGATCACATTGTTAAATCAAGTGGCGCCCATTTTTTCCCTGTTAACCCACGTACCCATTTCCCTTCCGCGGTCAATAGTGATGACGTTAAACTTAGTTTAGAATTGTATTTACCGTTTTCTTCTTTTTACTTGAGCTAGCCCTTTTGTTAATTTGTTACCTGCAAGATAAGACCGGAGATTTTTACCGCTGGTACAGGAAAGCGCATGGGGAGAAGGAGGAGTTAAAGCGACAGCGCTTACGTTAGTGTCTCCCCAGAGGAACGCTCCTAGGAGAGAAGAGGAGTCCGGCTTATCTGTGTTTTTATTATATTATCTTTAGCGTTAAGATTTTGCTGTCTGGTTTACCGTTCAGTGTAGTATAGAATAGTTATTCTTAGGGTCAATTTTTTTTAGTTAAGTTAGTTTTGTACAGTTAAGTTAGCTTGGTAAAGTAAGTTAGGTTTATCGTTATTTATCGCTTAGGTCAGTTACCTTAACGTTTCGACATTTTTTTTATTGTTTTTTTTATGAACAAGAAGGGGATTTGTTACGGTTACGAATTTATATTTTAAATTTCTTTTAAATTCCGCGCCCTTCTCTAACTATCAACACGCTCCAACCTTTAAAATGCAGAATGCATCGAGTGCTTTACTCAAGGCCGGGAGATAAGCTTGACCTTTTTGGGTAAGCAAGTCTATGCCTGAACATTCCAGAGCGAAGAATTTAAGAGAGGGTAGGACAACTGGTAGTGTTGGGAGGCATTCTAGCCTTGCACGTTGCTGGAAATGTTCGAGCGAGCGAATAATTCCGCCGAATAATTTGAATACCGATTCATGCGTATCGTATTGTGAATTACCGTAATTGTGGCTTATTTCCGATTTTTGTGCAGATTACGTGACGTCATAACTTGATGACGCATATTTGTAAGGACGCTTACGTCCATTTTATTTGAATGAGCATCTGCTATACGACGACTGTGCGCAGGGTCGAAACTCCCGCGTTTCTGCAGGACCACATTCCGCTTCCAGCTTTATTTTATTACCGTCTGCCGTTTGAAGAATTGCTTCAGTTGTTCGCTTTTTGCGGTGTCTTGAATCCAACAGACTAATGTGAGTAATTCTTAATTATTAAAGTGCATCGATACCGTACTTATCGCAATTTTAGGCCGCTGTCTTCGACAGCATCAACCCTCCAGATTGTTGGAGTGGCCTAACTATATTTTTTTGTGTATTTGTTTAGCATTAATTTCATGCATGCCGAGGTCGACCCCTTTATTTAGCTTAAGAAATCTGCGTTGTATGACAACATATATTCCGACTATTATACGTACCGTTACAAACCCTCACTGGCAGTTTTCTTGTGTACTTCTTTTTCAGGGTAATTTTGTAAGGATTCGAGCTACCAGCAATAAGCAAATAACAACCTGGGCTACATCTCGCAGATTGCCCCAGCTGCCGCGATTTTACTAGTACGACCCTGGAGGTCCGACTACGCTACGCCGGGCCACGTAATTTATGTTAAGCTTCCGTATCACAATCTTCGATACAAAATTGCATGGCAAATACATAGATATTATTCACTTCATCTAGTGAATTGCAGCATCAATTGATGGATCAGTGGCCGACAGTAATACCTGGCCCCCAAAAGCACTGTGGTAATTGTCCGGCAAATACCAACTTGGCGTGCACTATTGACGCACTACTAATTCTAATTCACTTTAAAAGGTAAGACAGTACTCACTAATTAGCTGGCTTGAAGACACCTTGACCTCATGGTATTCTGATGAAGATGCTCGTCAGATAAGATGTTAGAGACGGAAGTATTGAAAAGATGTAGGCAGAATCGGCATTAATCGAAAAGGCGTACCTTGACTTGAATTGAACTCATAAAATGTGCGTACTTATAAAACCGGAAATAAGCATTTGAAAAGATAATTCGCACTTTCTTCGTAGGGAAGAAATTATGCGTAACTCGAACTTGGCTTCACAAGCCTAAATTGCGTCACTAAACGTAACACTGCGTAATTCTCTAACTACGCATTCACGAAATTTAAACTATTTCGTAAACACTTTATTACACGCCTCATGGCGGATTAACGGTATTTGCGGTATTTTACATAAGTAACACTTGATTTACAAAATGTTGCGCAGTAGGCGGTATTAGGTAGTCGCGCAGGTAAACCTCACCCACGCAAATTCCATAGTTGCGTAATTTACGCACCTTGCGCGTTAAACTACAATGCGACAACGGCGCATGTCGCCCGGTACAAGACATAATTTCGGTAATTACGCATATCGGTAACTCAAAGTCACAATAGGTTCTACCCAGGAGCTAACGCGACCACACTGGTCCGCCCGCGCTCCAGGGTAGACTCTGGTAGACTCCAGCAATTCTCCTAGTTAAATCCCCACTCTACCATGTTAACTTTGTCGAATCTTGCATAGACTTGCTTGGAAATGGTTCGCGCTATCTCGCCCGTTGGAATTTGAGACCATTAACGATAGCAAGCGACAGGAAAGGTGTAATTTATTGCTTGTTAGGTTTGCGAAATTTTATTTAAAAATAAAAGAAAAGCAAACCGTAACAAATTTCAACAAGACTTATCTCCAGCATGTCTAGATACATTCCGAATGACGGTAATTTAAAACAATTATTGATCACCTTTGGCGATCTTTCCAAACTTGAAAATGAAAAGAAGACCAAACCTGCAACTGATAACAATGATTTGGTGTTCTCGATGCTCGCGCAACATATTCAAGAATGCGAATTTTAATTTTAGGCTTCTATACTAAGTATATCGAAGAAGCCTTATGTTCTGGTCATGTTTCATATTATAAAAAAAAAGTCTCATAAATAAAATTATCTTCGATGCTTAACGACGACGACAACAATATTTTTTGTATCTGTTGCTTCAATGAGGTAGACCATGAATATGCTAAATATCTCTATGTATGAAAACAAATCAAGAAGTCAACAACGGTATGAATATAAAGCATGGAAGTTGTTTTCATGCTTTCAGATCGATGTTATCGGATCTGCACACCTGGGCGAAAACGAGTATCCTTGGACGACGTATTCACGTAAAGCCTAACGGCTATGTCCTTGAATATATTTTGGAAATAGAGATCTCAGATTTAATTGAAATAATAAAGCGGTGAGGCTATAATAATTACTTCTTCTATATAGTCTAGCGTATTCACTAAATAACCTAATAGAATAAATATTATTATAAATATTTAAATTAGTCATAGACAATGTAATTAAAGTAAACTTTGCTTGTGCAGCTAATAGTTATTTTTTTACTTTAATAGTATTTTATCACAAACAACTTTCTTAATTAATTTATTTAAGTAATCAAAATGAAATATTATCATAATCGTGTTAAGTTAAAAATATTGAAAATCTTACTGTTAAAAAGCAACTAAGTTGCTTTTGCAGTGCTTTTGATAATCTTGTGATAATTGAAATATTACAAATTCTGAAACGATTTTCGTAGCTTCGGGAAAATAATATTATCGTGGATTTGACGACAGCAGAGATAAATATGCTCAATATTCAACAGTAAGAAAAAAGCTGATTTTTTGAAAATATTGTAATTTTAATTGTTTTATAGGTACAAGTAGTGAATTTTCCTGAAGATTATAAGGGATATGAAACTAGATATGAATCTGATATCGCAATTTTAGATTTAACAGATCCTTTTCAGCCATCTCAAGTTGTAAAGCCTGTGTGCTTAAATTTTGACTCATCATCTTATAATTTCTTATTACCAGAGAGTGGTATAGTAAGTTATTAAATAAATGATTTACAAAATATAAACCAAAGCTTTTGCCTTTTAAGAATTTTTATGTAAAATCGTACTAAAATGTACATTTTGACATATCGTCGTTGATACTGCAGTAGGACTTAAGTAAAAAACGTTGAATTTTCAGGAGAAACTGATGAATTAGTTTTTTTTTGTTTTTTTTTTGATATAATTTAGATACTTTGCCATCTTAATTTCAAATAGCATTGCATATTAACATAGGTCCTATTGCAGTATCAACGACGATATATGTACAAAACTATACTGAAAGTAGCAATTTTTAGTACGGATACGTTACTTTTTACATTTTAGTACAGATATGTCACTACTTAAAATGTTTTATGTAAAATTAATTATGGTTTTAAAATAATTTACACAATTAAGGTACAAAAGACAATGATGTGATAAAACATCATCACCTTCCAATTTACAAACCAATTTATTAATTCAGTATATAGTAGTTCATATAACTATTATAGCAATTTCTGATTCATATACAAAAATATTAAAAAGATAATAATACAGTAGAACCTCTATTCCTCGACAATTCTGAGAATTTCCTAGGAAGTCGACAGACTGTTGTAGGCCTTATCTCACTGCAACTCTGAGGTGAAACATTATAGATATGCGGATATATTAATTACCTATGTAGTTCGTGTTCCAAGGTACGTAAGCACGTCTTGTTATGTTATTTAAACCGGACTTCTTACTTAACAGGAAATGGGTTCCGTTTATGTCGAGGAATAGAGGTTCTATTGTCCTATATTTTAGTTAACTGCTTGGGATATCTTATATTAATACTAAAGCATTCATATAAAGTTTATTGATATTTTAATTATTTTAATTATTTAAATATTTTAGTTAACTGCTTGGTATAATAAATTCTATACTGGTTTTCCTGTTGTATTAAAAATTGTAAGGGTTTTGTATGTACCAAACAATAAATGTTATTCCAAAATAAACTTCAAGTATGACGAATATGTAACAATCGACAAAATATGCGGTGAAAATTTGGATAACGGTTAGTTTAATACAATGAAAATTTGATATTGAAACATTGTAGCTAAAAGTGAATGGTCCATCTGTTTCAGCAAGCACTGCCTGTGCTGCGCTTAGCAACCAAGGAGATGGTATGTTTCTAAAGAATAAAATTAATGATCGATACTACATTATTAGTATACTTACTGGATCCCCATTAGCATCATTGGGCCCCTACACATGTGACCCGAATCAATACAGTTTGTATACTGCTGTTTACCACCATCGAAGCTTTGTAGAAACCTATGCAACAGCAAATATTGAAATGTAAGAAATAATTTTTTGTTACAGAAAATATGTCGAGCATTAACTTTAACTAATTATAATTAACTTTAAACTAACTTTAACTAAAAAGGATATAGCCCATATACTTCTTTTTACTAGGAGAAACTGTGTCATTCCAAATCATCCAAGAGGTGGTAAATATTCGGTTTTTCTCAACAAAACACAAACATTAGAGTATGAAGTTGGAGACCCGGTACCGTCACATAGTAAGTTAACCCTATTTTGCAATGATCACAATGATACTCGTACAACACAATATTTCTGCACAAAAAATGGACGATGGAATCCCATTTTAAAAGGATGTACCCGTATGTACCGCTATATATTTTTGTATTGTTAACTTAAACTAAAATTCAAATTACTCTTATACAAAACACGATACTGACCTAATAACTATACTTTTAGATAAATCAACGTCTTTACATTATACTTACATAATTCTTATTGTATCGGCCGTAGTAATTATTGCTTTTGCTTTAATTGGACTAATATTGTACCAGCTCAACTTTAAGAAAAAATGGGTGTAATACGACTTTAAAAAATTGAGATTTTAATATTTTGTATTAAAGCAAAAACAAAGAGAAATGAAATTGGCTGGATTGGATCGTTTTCACAAAGGTAACCTTAAAAGATTCAATCCAGAATTAGATATTGGTGATCAACCAGAAGTATTACCGTACAATTACAGTTTTGAATTTCCACGAAATAAGCTAGAATTAGGTAAACAAATAGGTGCGGGAGCATTTGGAATTGTAATGCAGGCAGATGCTTTTGGCATAATATCCAATGAAGAAAAAACCGTGGTAGCTGTCAAAACTGCAAAGAATACTGCCAATTACATGCAGATAAAGGCTTTAATATCAGAACTGAAAATTATGGTTCACTTAGGAAAACACTTAAATGTTGTCAATTTACTTGGGGCTTGCACCCAAAATATTACAAACGGTGAGTGAAACTGATTTTCCTAAAAATAAAAGTTCTCATTTTCCGACACAACTGCATCATTTTTTTTAAATAACAATAGGACAAGAATTATTTATAAAATTTTATAATAAATTATAAACACATGACATATGCTATGGTGCACTTTCCGAAGGGGTCGTGAAACATGTCATTACAAGAGTACAAAATGGTGTGGAATAAACCTCACAACCTAACCCTTACGCTTTACGGGTTATATAGAGCAGCTTACTCGCTGTTGAGAATTTAAAAATTAAAAGTTAAATCAATTTATTCAAGAAAACAACAATGATAGACAAATTTCGGCCACATCAGTATCACATAGTTGAGTTCTTGAAAAAAAATTATTTGCTTATATAGCGTTTTATTGCTGAATTAATCTGGATTATCCGATTAACGAATTAATCTGATTAGATTCAGATCAATAATTCGCTCAATGCTATAGTGGTAACTGGTAACGCCTTACCTCCGTTATTTATAATTACAAGCAAATCAAAATTTTCAAGAACTCAACTATGTGATACTGATGAGACCTAACAAGATCGAATCATGTCTATCATTGTTGTTTTCTTAAATAAATTAATTTAACTTTGAATTTATAAAATTTTAGTGTTATAACTATTTTAAATTTTTAGGAGAATTACTTGTGATTGTAGAATATTGCCAATTTGGGAACTTATATAACTATTTACTTCAGAATCGTGAGAATTACATAGATCAAATTGACAAAGTTTCTGGAAATATTGATTATTTCTTTGGTATCGAAGATTTAACAAATGTGGCGGCTGTTATCGATGATGCAAGGTAATAATGCAACTTTAAAAATGTTGAATCAGCATTTTATGGTTAAAGAGTCCCTTGAGTTTCGTATAATTATGAAATTCTGTCTGCCAGCAGCGAGGGATTTTGGAAAGAAAAGAAAGAAAGAAAAAAAGAAAGGTTTTGTAATTGAAGAGCGCAGAGGCTAAGAAGGGGGATAGTCAAAATTTATAATTTTTCAGGAACGCGATTTTAAAGTTTGAAACCTCATTTGTTTTGCCGGTGTAGCCGGGAATTTTAACCCCCTTATATTTTTCCCCCGGGGGTAAAAATTCTTTAGTGAAATTTTACCCTCGGTAAAAAATGATTAGGGGGAAAAATTTCACTAGGGAATTTTTACCGGGGGAATTTTTAAGCTCAAAATATTCTTAGCGAATTTTTACCCCCTTAAGAAATTTTATAGGTAATTAAGAATTTTTATATCTGTTTATGTATCAAATTCCATAATATTTTACCGCGAAATGCTAAAATATCTTCCTCAGATATTGGAAGAATTAAATATGATAATTTAAAAGTTTAACACAAGATTTATTTAAAACTTAAATTTTTTTATACACTTATTTTTACCGAAACTACTACATCAAAATACATGTTTTTCATCTTCGCCATTGTTTTCTTGAGATCCGTTGTCGTGGTAATGTTTTAAATTACTGATAGGATACCCCCTTTTCAAAGGTTTGTCCAACCACCTTTGCAATCATCTCGTCTGCAATTTCGTACCGGTAGTGATTCTCCAACTTTAAATTTCACTGCATTTGCACGACGCTTATCATAAGAAGTTTTTTTCTTTTCTTGACTTTCCTTTAAATTTTTAGCGGTCTTCTGAAATACACACTTTTTAATTTTTAATAAAAGTCTCGAGAACAAACGCACCTTGCTTTCCTGACCAGGACATGGTGGCGTGTGAAATCTACATCATATACCCCTCCAAACAATACCACCCAGCCGCTCTGGGACCCCATGCCTCCACTGCAGTTTTTGAAATGTGAGAGGTTCCCCCGCCCCACCCTGTATTACTATTACTTTTACTATTTAAATAATAAATTATCATATTTTATTAATTTTTATTCTTCCAAAATCTGAGGAAGATATTTTAGCATCTCAGAATAAAATATAATCGAATTTGATACATAAACACTAATAAAAATTCTGATCTACCTATAAAATTTCTTAAGGGGGTAAAAATTCACTGCGGTTATTTTGAACTTTTTTACCCCCCGGTAAAAATTCTCTAGGGAAATTTTACCTCCAGTAAAATATGATTAGGGGCTAAAATTTCCCGAATTTTTACCGGGAGGTAAAATTTCACTAGGGAATTTTTACCGGGGGGTAAAATTTCACTAGGGTAAATATTCCCGGTTACAGTTAGCATTTAGTGCGTAGTTCAATTTGCATTGCCTAAAGGTAGTTTGTGAATTGCAAACTCCTCTACAACTTAAGCCATAACATTATTTTAGCTTCAATCAATATTTTTACATTTTAACCTGAAATGAAAATTTTTCAGGTTAAAGTCAAAGAATATTGAGTTTAGTCGAACGAGTGATAATAATTTATTGCGTGTTTGGTTCAAGTTATTTAAAAGATGAATATGTAGCTCTGGCTGTATGTATGTCAAAAATATGTCAGTTGTTCAAATTCGTTAAAATAAAATTACACACAATATTTTTATAATCGATTCGTTTGTATCTTTTCAATCTCTATTTCCGATCGAAAGGTGATTTAGCTGAACAGGTTATACGGTTCAGTGATCGTTGAAAATAGTGAATTAATTAAAATTGGAATATTATTCAAATTTGCCATTGTGAAATTCGTTGCTGTGGAAAAATCGAGAAATTCAAACACGCACTTAATGAACATGGTGAAATACTTTTGCGCAAAGAACAGTGATTTGTTTTTTCGTGGAATGGCTTGTAAGCGTACGGTATATATTCTCGGAAAAGAATTTTGTGCGGTCTTTGGTAACATTCTGAAATGCAAGTGTTATTTTTGTTGGAATTGTAACGAGCGCATGATAATAAAAATATTCGAATAATAATTCTTATTGGCATTTTCGTCGAGAATTCTCTAGAACAAAAAAAATGTGAGCAGTTCATGCAAAACTACGGTCGTTTCGAAAAGTGAATTGAAGTCGAACATTTTGTTTTGGAAAGATTTGCGAAATTTCGGTTTTCGGAACAAATATTAAAACAAAATATTAATAACGATAAAATGGGAATAGATTGGTTGGAAGGTCGCAGTAACTGGCTCACGTGCAAATTTCAAATGAAGCAACTGAATTATTTGGTTTTGTAGACGGCACCGAACCGCCACTACTTATTTCAAAGCAAAATTATGCTAAGTAGATGAACAAAGCAGGTTCTGGGCCGGAAGTGTCCAAGCTCTGTCAAGCTCGATGACCAAGGTCTTCGCTTAAAGGGTATTAGGGGATGTTAAGAAGTGCTAAGCTTGATGACGTCAAGCTCGATGGTCAAGGTCTTCGCTTGGAGGGTATTATGCTAAGCTTAATGACTATGAAGTTCTTCGCGTGCCGAAGAGTCTTATTGGGGGTTAGCTAGTTGAAGAGTCTTGGGGTTTGCTGAGGGGGGCGTTAAGAAGTGTGCTCAACGAGTCTGGCGCTTAGCTTTTTTTGAAAATGATAATAATACATTGTATTAATAATAGGTCAGTTCCTGTTAAGAGAGCGGTTTACAAAAAAGACCGGAAGTAGCGATAGGAAAAGCACCTCGTTTATAATCAATTTGTGTCATATATTTATGTAGAACAGATAGCGGTAATTTGCATCATATAGAACTAGATAATGGTTTACAAAATAGATCGGAATTAAAAGAATTAAGATAATAATTATGAGTATATAAAAAATGGAAC
Organism: Cantharis rufa; assembly: GCA_947369205.1. Lineage (NCBI taxonomy): Eukaryota > Metazoa > Arthropoda > Insecta > Coleoptera > Cantharidae > Cantharis > Cantharis rufa. The sequence goes on from OX376308.1 coordinate 12,486,043, forward strand.
GGAATTTGCGGGCAAAAACAAAAAAAAATGCTTCCTGCAAATAAAACATCTAGATCGATATAAAAATACTATGATGAGGATAGATTCGAATGAGGGAAATTCTATATAAGTAGAAAAATCTATCTCCTTTACATATTCAAGTAGTGTTATTGTATCTAAGTGAGTTCATCCATAAAAATATTTCAGAGTAAATTGATTAATTTGAAATATCTACTATACTTCAATTATAATTAATCACATTAAATTTTCAATGAATTTAAATATTATTAATAAATTTACAACATTTAAGACGAAGAAACTTCCAAGATGAAGATGGATAATATAAAATCCGTAAAATATTTTTTTAGATTTTCATTGGACAATTTCGTTTGAAAGAACTCGGTGTTTATGATGTAGACGCTGGGTATGCATCTTCAAGGATGTTTAAGGTAAAAAATAAAATTATACATTTTGTAAGTTACTAAAAAAATCGATATTTAATTTTTTAAGGTTGGAAGCACCAAGGATGTTCGTGATATGAGAACCGTACGCTTTGTAACCAACAACATCCATGGTTTAGTGTGTCGGGATTACCCCAACGAGTTGGAAAGGACACAAGTTGATGATGTTATACAGCGAATGTGTTTAGAAGCACAATTGGAGAATCGGCTTGTGTGCTATAAAGGAGGCAGCTATGAAAAGGATCATATTTCAAGGTTGGGGTATTCCGATATAGCTTTCAACCTAGAGGATTTACTCTGTGCTACCGATGAGCAGTCAAATTTTGATGATGACGGTGAATATTTTATTTTTATTTATATATATTATTTTCGGCTTTTAATAAAAAATTTATACACTAAATTTAATGACCAAAATACAGAAAAATCGGAAAAAATTCAAATTTTAACTCTGTTACCAACGAAATGGAGTGAAAGGCAAATTTGTAAAACGATGAATACTTCAAGGCATATGACTCGTGCAGCTAAGAAATTGATTGAAGAAAGAGGGATATTTTCAATACCTGAATCAAAATTAGGTATTATACAACGTGAAATACATCATATTTTAAATATTACCAGTGGTTGAAGTGAGGGGGTATGATGGGGTATGGCACACCACCATTTTTTTTAAATTTCAGAAACGTACCCTAACTTATTTAGCATAAAAGTACCTATTCAGTTTCAATAAATTCTTATTATTAAATTTAATACCCATCCCCCAGTAATTATTTTCCACTTCGACCACTGAATATTACTAAGCAATTTACTTTTAAAACGGTAATTTTTATTAATAGAGAGAAAAGTTTCTGATCAAGTCAAGTTGAAAATTGTCAACTTTTATACCGACGATGAGTATAGCGCCCTAATGCCAGGAATGAAAGATTACATTCAATGCGAGATGACAATGGTATTCGAGTACACATTCAAAAACGACTTATTCTTTCAAATCTGAAAGAATTATATCAAATTTTCCGAGAAATACACTCTATGGAAAAAGTAGGATTTTCAAAATTTGCATCTTTACGACCAAAAAACTGTGTGCTAGCAGGGGCAAGTAGAACACACACCATCTGTGTTTGTGCAATGCATCAAAATATTAAGTTGATGATGCTCGGTAATTATTATCGAATAAATTTATATTTATTATTAAAACATTTATTTTCTGATGATTGAGTTTCTTTCTTCATTTTAGGCGCTAATTTTCATTCATTGACGAAAAACGGTGAAATGCCAATAAATCTTATAATGATTGTTTGAAAATAATTGTATGTGAGCCCCCATCAACTGCATGTTACTTGGGTAGTTGTAAAAATTGCCCAGGAATAGAAAAAGTGTCTGACATTTTAATTACAACTTTTGATGAAAATGATATCGAAAACATCACATACAAGTATTGGATTTCAAAGCCAAGAACAAGTCTCGAAACATTCATTAAGCCGTCGTGTGATTTTGTTGAAGATTTTTGTAACGAATTGAAGATTCTATTACCCCACTCATACATCGCTAAAGAGCAAGCAAAATTTTTGAAGTCTTTAAAAGATTCATTCAAAATAAATGAATTCCTTATTATTTGTGATTTTGCAGAGAACTATGCTTTTGTAGTGCAAAATGCTGCACCTAGTTTTCACTGAAATAATAATTCAGCCATATTTTTCCAATCGTTATTTATTTTAAAATAAATAACAGAACTTTTGTAATTATTTCAGATTGCAATAATCATGATGCCGTTGCAGTACATGTTTTTACTAAAATAAGAACTGATTTTGTGAAAAATATTTCTGAGAGGGTTAGTAAAATTTATTATTTTTCGGACGGGGCTCCTCAGCAATTTAAGAATTATAAAAACTTTGTGAATTTATACTACCACAACAGTGATTTTGGAATGCCTGCTGAATGGCATTTTGTTGCGACTGCTCATGGAAAACGTCCGTGTGATGGAATTGGTGGTACGATCAAAAGAGCAGCTGCGAGAGCAAGTCTTCAACTAGCAATTGATAAACAAATAACCACACCTTACGAGCTATATGCTTGGGCTTCTGCACCGAATAATCTTCCAACTATAATAGACTACAAGCCCATGGAGAATTTTAGGGGGTGAAATGACCTACTATGAATCATGTTTAGAACGATGCTGCTACATGAAAGAATAACTTTAAGCACTATGCCGTCAGTTTTAAGCGGTACAGGTAAGTACATGGGAAAATTGAATTTTCCACCTAAAGATGGGAAATTACGACCAACTATTCTTGTACGGCTTTCTTGAAAAACGATAGATCCCAAAAAAATAATGACGAAAAACCGAGTGCCGTACAAAAATAGTGGTACTTGGAGCGAGGAAAATTTTTTAATTTTCCGAAAATTTTCCAATCCGTATAGGCGATTTATTACTGTACGGCATTTGTGTAATTCCCTTTGTATGCTTATACAGATTCATTATTCAGAAACGCCGTACAAATTTGAGGGTACAGCGGTGAGAAACCGCGCGCTCCCACCCTTGCTCTAGGTGCTATATGGTGCAAGATCATTGCAAAATGTACGGCACCTAATTCCAAAAATTCTATAAAATGCAAAATAATTTTTAATAATTGTGCCGTCTAAAAATTATGGTTAATATAAATATAATTAAACAATTACCTGAATTTTGAGGTTAAATCTAATTTTTGTATCTACAAGATCATAAATATCTGTACGGCAACGTAGTTTATGGTATGATGTTACTAAATATTATCATTGTACCGTATAGCCGTTTATAATAAATAGAACCAAATGAAAATATGAATAAAAAGAAAATATGAAATTTTCTATATTTATAAGATTTTTAAAATGCTCCTGCATTAACAAGAGGTTTAATATTTTCAAATATTATTACCTTTTTAAATTCATCAAAGATAAAAAAACAAAGAAAAACATATGCCGTTCATTTTGATTTAGACAATTTTTTACAGCGGATAAAAATTTCGAAGATGTTTATACGATGTCCTTACTAGACCAATCAACCTGTGAAATGTAGATCAAAAATTGATTACAGGAAACAAAAAATATGATCGTGAAGAGAAAAATATTGCAAAAAAGATAGCGTTTTTTTCTTTCGGAAATCGATCCCAGAACATAACCTAAAAAATTCATTGAAGTAAAAAAGTGGTTTTTTGCGAATAAAAGAATAACTTTAAGTCCGATTAGGAATAGTTAAATAAGAAAGTTATAGGTATCAAAAAAATCTATCATTTGATCTGTCCTGCATTAAAATTGGATTGGTAGTTTTTGAGAAAAATGGGAAAATTTTGGCTTCAAAAAGGTCTACGGCAAGAAGCTGCGCGCGGGATTTCTTACCCCTATATCAGAAAATATTGAATAATTAATTAGTTATTGCAATTAAAAAATTGCACAATAATTCTATAAAGAAGTAAAATCAACTTTATGAAGTAGAAAATAATTACAACATGAAATCTCAGGGGTGACAAAATATATTTTCAGCCATTGGTACGGAATTTACTTTTTATTGAACTATTTATTTACTTATTATTGTTTGAATTATTAACAAAGTATGTTAATGCCGTACAAAAATATTTCACTATAAAATTGCTCTTTTCAGAAGGAAAAGTAATTTGCCTTAGGCACCCATATGTTCCATATAAAATGTACGGCATGACAAAAAATATCACAAATTTTTAAAATAGTATTAAGATCACTAAATTTTATTTTGCTTCAAATCACCAATCCTATACTATATGAAGATGGGGTGTTGCGGTCCAAGATTTGTCATCCTTGTACCCTCAAATATGTACGGCGTTTCTGAATAATGAATCTGTATAAGCATACAAAGCGAATTACACAAATGCCGTACAGTAATAAATCGCCTATACGGATTGGAAAATTTTCGGAAAATTAAAAAATTTTCCTCGCTCCAAGTACCACTATTTTTGTACGGCACTCGGTTTTTCGTCATTATTTTTTTGGGATCTATCGTTTTTCAAGAAAGCCGTACAAGAATAGTTGGTCGTAATTTCCCATCTTTAGGTGGAAAATTCAATTTTCCCATGTACTTACCTGTACCGCTTAAAACTGACGGCATAGTGCTTAAAGTTATTCTTTCATGCAGCAGCATCGTTCTAAACATGATTCATAGTGGGTCATTTCACCCCCTTAAATTCTCCATGGGCTTGTAGTCTATAACGGTAAAGTTTTCGCCAGAAGAGGATTATAATAAAGCTGTAAACGACCTAAATGACCGATTTTCAAAAACGAAAACAATTGCAGGAACTCAGCAATTGCACAGTGTGATACCAGACACAGATGGTTGCCTTTTTGTTAGAAATTTTTCTAATTCAGAAGAGTATACAGTCTGTAAATTTTTTAAACGACCAAGAATAATGAAATAAAAAATTATTTCAATTATAAACCATTAGTAGTTAAGATTATGATTAAAGTAAAAAAAATTGAAAATAAATTTATTTAAATTTAATTTATTTTAAAAACAAAGTTAGATTGTGGTAAAATAAACAAAAAAAAATTTTTTATTGAAAAAAAAAATAGAAAGCAGAGTCGGCCCATTCTGGGTTAAGCGGCATTAACTGCAGAATAAGTCGAAGTTTTTTTAGAAAAAAAAAATCAAAAATTAAAAGTGTCGGAATTTGAAAAATTGATGATTTTTCTCAAAAAACTGAAAAATTTCATGGAACTCAACATTGAAAACATTTTTCATATTTTTATCTGAATAGTACATTCATAACTGAAAAATTTAAAAAAAGAACGTTGGATTTAGTCACTTTTTGAAAAAGTTATGGGTATTTGAAAAAATAGCCAAATATAAATAGCCAATTTTTGAAAAATTCATAACTTTTGTTGGGTTGGGTGAAAAAAGTTAAAAAAATTCTGAGAAATATATTTAGTGGGGTAGAAAACGAGAAAAAAGTTTCGGCAAATCGAAAGGGGTCGAAAGGGGGGGGTCAAAAGTGGTCGATTTGGCGTGGAATGCCCCATATATACTTCTGAAATTAAACAGAGATAGATTGCCATAATTAAATTTATTTCGATTAAATAATTAAAATGTTTCAGATATTCAGACACTCTGTGTGAGAAACCATAAATTGTTATATGTATATAGCAACTCCGGTCATTCGGGGTTAAAGAAATTTAAAAAATATAAAAACTTCCAATTGCTAATTATTCTTCCCGATTCAATATCTTAATTGGTTCAGGTATTGCTGCCGCAACACCAGATTTTTGATTCTTTTGAGTTCTAGTGAAACTCAATAAATCTAGTAGATGTGGATTTTTCTTTGTATTCTCTATAACAAGACCTTTCACACAACACAAATAAGTGAGCGGTTTTAAAATTAATAAAGTTATTACTTAACCCTACAGTGCATGGCATATATGCGGTGAAACTCGCGTAAATACCAGATATTGGTGAAAATGAAACTCCCAGAGCCCTGCGAATTTGTGCAGAACTTATTAGCTTTTAACTTAAATTTTAAGGTTCCTGTACTAATTTTAAGTTTTACCATATTTTTATAATATTCTATTTTTAATTTTAAAAATAAACTTTTTATACATTGAAATTTCAATCGGTGGCTACAAAATATCTTTAAACCAAATGTACCAATGTACCAGGTACAGAAGAACAAATATTAGTTACAGTCAGTTAATACCACGAGCTACACCACGAGCTACACCACGAGCTAAACTTTGACTTTTGCACTATTGGAAAGAGGACAATTTTCAATAGTAATATAACAAGACCTCGTGTTTTTAATTGGAAATTTTAGTTTGTAAACAAAAATGTATTTTTGCTTAGCAACGCACGAGAGCTTCAGCTCGAGTTGAGGAATAATTTTGCCCAATATATTCTCACATTTACGATATGGATTACAGCCAAAAGAAAAATCATTGTACAGAATATGCGGAAACATTGCTCTCGCAGTACTGGACGAGCTTACCGTCTTTTTCAATTCGTTGTCGTAAACATCATTGTTTCGTCTGTCGAATGAAGGGTTCGGAATCGCAGGAGTGCGTCTTCGTAATGGTTGATTACACTTCGTGGATACTTTTTGGTTCTGAATCAGTTTATCCAGATGAGCAACCTTTTCGTTCACTACTACTTTCAAAATCGCATTATATCCAGATCCGTGAACTTGAACAACTTCGGGCAAACTTCTTAAAAATTCCTCCAATGATGAGAAGCCAAAATTATAAAATGGAATATTTTTTCTATACGACTATCATAGAATGTGGGCATTCTGATTCTATTTTTAAATACAGAATATCTACATTCTTTCTTTTTAGGCTTCTATACAACGTATAGGAAGAAGCCTTATGATCTAGCTCCGTGTCCGTCTGTCCGTCTGTCCGCATAATTCAAAACCAATCAGAACGCACGTTCTTAAAACAATTTTACTTCATATAGAATATTTTTAGATTGGTATTAATTATTCAGATTATTTACATATATATTTTTTAATCCGATATTCTTATTTTGTATTTTTAGAGTAGGTATTTTACGTGTTTCTAATACGGTATTCGGTACGTGTTTCGGGTATTTTAATATTTCATTATGAATTGTGTTTTATTTGTGGTTTGTAAATTGCAAATATTTACCTATAGAGGTCGAAATAAAAAAAAAATATTAAAATGTTAGCGTTTTCCTTATATAGTAAAAAATGTCGTCACTCTCTGCCGCAATACCTCCAATCACCAGCACACCAAATTTTGTCCGGAGATACGATGACATAATGTTCATTTTTGTTTTCTATTGTGGTAGCCTTAACAAAGATATCGGTAGCCCTGGCAAAGATATCTATATGTATCACCCCTACCCTAAATCTATCTATAAAAATTTTTTTAACAAAATCTAAAACGAAAAAAATTTTTTATTTTTGTACGCCACTGAATTTTTTCCAAAATTTTTATATACGTCACATAATACCGTAAGAAGTCACAAATAAAATTTCTCCAAGATTGGTACAACAAATTTTTTCGGTCATCTAGCGGATTTTTCGAAAATAAATTTTGTAAATTACTGACTGCCAATTTACTGATTCTGAAAACATTTGCGAAAAAATTTAACAAACAGCCTAAACTTGGTCGCTACCTAGTGGCAGAACCTTTTACTTATAAAGTAACGTTCCGTCAGTCCGTACGACGATATTATAAAATATTTCCCACCAAACCACCTATTTTTGTATTCTAAAATAAATTGTTAAAAGCCCTAAACTCAACTCTTATGCTGCACTCGGTATACAAATCAACATTAACCTAATTTTGACACATATGTCACAAAATTATGACGTTTATTAAAATTTTGAATATATTGTTTTATTTTTGCCAGCCATCTGACCAATTCTCACAAAAAATATATAAATTAAGATTTTAGTTAATATTTTCTATAATTTTTCTGACCTGCCCCGCCCTGTTACAATTGGTTTTGTTTCTCACCAATACTTATACTTTCAAAGCTCCATCGACACACCAAATTTTAGCTGAATCGGTTAAACATTTCCGGAGATACGACGACATTTTCATTTTTTTTTATTTATTTTATTGTGGTGGCCCTGGTGAAGATTTCTCTGGCAAAACCTTATTTTCACCATTCCAGCCCACGAGGCATACGTCCAATAAGTTTGATTGTAATCGACGTAGAAATGCCGAAGAAAATCGATCGACAAAAATTTTTTTCATGTTTTTGCCAAAAAAGTTAATTTTATTTTTTTCATGTTGCATTAGTGATTTCTATCGAAGGATTACATATGCTCTCATATCTATTAGGATCAATGTACCTACGTACCAAATTTGGGTAAGATCCCTTCAGCATTTCTTGAGTTATTCACTCTTAAAGTTTCAACTTTGACAACTTGTGATTTTTGACAGACGACAGATAGAAGATTAATTTTACCTATTCTGGATAAAGCCTTTTAAGGCCTTTAAAATAACATATCGCAAGACAAGATATTTTTTAAAAATCCCGTATTATTTTCTTGTGGTGGCACTCCTGATTGATAGATCGCGACGAAAACCTTATTTTCACCTTTCCACCGTGAACCCTACCACCATACCAAATTTGGTCGTAATTGGTTGGATGGTTCGGAAGCAAATCGATCGACAAAATTTGACGACCGACAGACCGACCGACAGACAGACAGACCGACACAGAAATTTTTATTTTACTTTTTGCAGATCTTTACGTTTCTGAACACGGTGATCTCGGAAATGCAAAAAAAAAAAGTTGAAATTTTTTTTCGATTACCATACCTCCAATTTTTTTTTAAAATTGATTGGAGGTAAAAATCTACCTAATTAAAAGATTAACGCATTAAAAATTGGAATAAAATAAAGCCCAAATAATTTAACCTACCGAAAAAGTAGATGTATAGAAGCCTAAGAACTGTCGCAAAAGCGAGTTCCACCTTGTTTTTATTCTCACACCGATATCGGTGCGAGAATAATTATTCTCACACAGATTAGACCAATTAGAGCAAAGAATAGACTACTATTTGAAGTGAAATCTATTACCAAATTTTTGAACTCAATTTATTTACACATCAATAAAAATCAAGTTTGTCAAATGAGTAAACTTTCTTGCGTGCGATCGATCTGAATTTTTGCACATATTTTCCTACCGATAATTCACAAAGGATGTGCACGAGGGGGGACAATTTTTTGCTCAGTTTTTCGATATCTAGCGCCGTTCTTGAGTTATTGCTGCGTGTCCGCCACACAAACTTGAATTAGCAATAACTCGAAAACGGCGTTCGATATCGAAAAACTGAGCAAAAAATTCTTCCCCCTCGCCTCAACTCCCCCTACTGTGAATTAACGGTAGGAAAGCATGTGCAAAAATTCAGATCGATCGCGCACAAAAAATTTTTTTCATTTTTACAAATTCTAATTACGGTCAAAACTTATTATTATATAGCAAAACAGCTTATTATTTTAATAGTCGTATAGAAAGTATAGTCTGAAACACGTTTGGAATGGCTTTCCAAACTTGTTTCAGAATATACTATACCAATTTCCGATCGATAAGCTTTACAAAAAGCTTGAATTGTAGTTTCGAATGGATTAGCTATTAAAATGCTGGAAACTAAAAGTTTGATTTCCTTAAATGATGCCATATTAATATGTTTGTTATTTATCAAGTATTAGCAATAATAATGAAATATGAAATAGTTATTAAAATCTACAGATTCTGCAAATTATATATTGATTTTGGTTTGTTTACCAACCGTTGAATTAAAAATTTATTTTTATAATTTATCTGATAAAAGATGTGAACATATTGGCTCACGGGATTAAAAGAAAACTGCATCACAATAATGCTTCTGCATTAGATGCTTAGACAGATAGGTTATTTCCTAAATTCTATAAGAACATGGTGAAGTTTGCAAATGAGGTATCAACCTGGAGTGTCAGAAGACATTCAAAAGGTCAATCAATTTCAAAAATCAAACTAAATAAAATCACACGCAGAATGTAAGAAGGGAACATAAAAACGACCCTTAAATTTAAGTAAAATTTAAGAACAGTCTTTAAGGTTATCCCTTCAAGGTGATTCTGGAAAGTTGACTAAAAATCCAAGTCAAGTGTTTCACAATGCAAAATGTGTTCATGTTAAAAACGAATTATTAAGAATATAAAAATAGAAAATTCATGAAAGTGGACACTGTAGGTACGTATACCTATTAAAAGTTGTAAAATGTGTAAATCTACATTTACTCAATCAAAATACAATTTAAAATTTCAAAAATGAAACAATTCAGAGATGACTTAGGGTTCTTTCACGTTGAGCTGATGGGGACGCGGGCTCTTACGAAACTGTATGATTGGCTATTAAAATCTAATATCCAATCATAGTTAAAGCTTCCTGACGGCTTGCGTCCGCATCCGCTCTGTATGTAAATATCCTTACTATAGTGTTGCTTATTAATAAATTAGTCAAACTTCTTCCACAAATCTGTCAATTTTTATCAAGTTGTCAAACTGTTAATTTGTCAAACTGTTAAAACTGTTACGCCTATGGTTAATTATTTGCAAGTTCACGTTAAGAAAAATTATAGGATAAGAAACCTTGAGCATTTCCGTTCGGAGAATTCAGAAATTGGTTACCGTCAGCACATTCTGCAGACGTGATAATTAACGTGCGGGGTGAAAAGGAATAAGTAAGGCAGTTCTGCGTTAATCACGACACGAGACGGACGCGACAACTCGGACTCGGGATTAATTTCATTCCAAATTTGGGAATGTTTTTAAGTTTCGGAAAAGTATTGTTAGTTGCGGGCGAAGTTCGTAAATTTAATTGTGTTGGGTGAATTAAGTGGTAACCGAGCTCCCAAGTCGTCATGTGCAATTAATTAAGGATTATTGTAAAAGGTCAGATGTTTTGTAATAGTTTAAGATTTATTTAAGAACCACGGCCGTGGTGACGATAATTCCGTATTGTTACGGACGATTTCATGGAGATGTATTCGAGTAGAACTCGACCTGATTGTATTGTTTTATTATGTGTCTTTGCAGGATAATAAGCAGATGAGAGGAGGCTGTAACCACTTTATTAAATTTAATTATATTGTTATTTGTTCTAATGAATTTTATTTCGAATCTGTTGGATTCGTTAAGTACTGCTGCCCACGCCCTAGTCTCATTAAAATTTTAAAAGTTCCCGGCTATGAGCTTGCCGGCCGCGAGAGTTTTTTTGGTAAGTAACAATATCAAAGAAGATACGTCACATTTTAAGTAATAAAAGATTTGTCTCAAAAATTAACTTTTCAAGTGATCTTTATTTGGCGAATATAGTCTCAGATTAAAGCTTTTTATCGGAGGAAGTACCAACTGACAAATTTGCCTATATAAATGAAATCGCAAATGAGGGTAATCGTACTCGCTTCGGCGGTACATCTACTAAAATTGGAACGATACAGAGAAGATTAGCATGGTCCCTGCGCAAGGATGACACGCATATTCGTGAAGCGTTCAACATTTTTCCACGTTCCGAGATGTAAGCTTTTAATAGAAAATTGTGCTTGCTTTTTTCCCGGTGCCTAACCAGCAGCGTGGCGCGTCCCCGGGTTGCGGATAGGGGAACGACCAAGTACGATATTTGGTCAGCTGTGAATAAAGGAATAAGCAGCCGCGGACAAGGATAACCAGAATACGGTATCCGGACGTTTGGTCCCGGACGATTGATCCCCGAACGATTGATCCAGCGGATGATTGATCTACGGGCTAGACTGCTAGTGATATGTCTAGGGGTGGGGTAGGGGGGGTTAGTGATAAATATAGATATTATGAATTTTATTATGATTAAGGTTCGATTAAAGTAAAATTTGTAACGATTTCCACTCTTATACTATTTATTAAAAAAAATATTTAAAATATAATAAAAATATTAATTGTGCGACAAATGAGCAATTGCGCGAAGATATGTCAATACATCGGTTCTTCCGTATCCGTCAACAGCACGTTTCACTCTGGCGACCAAGTCACGATATCTTTTGACGCCGATTTCTTCAACTCCTGTAGTTCCTTGCAGGAATGCTGCTTTCTGTTTCTGGTAGTCTTTCTCTAACCCTTTGATGAACAACCACATTGAAGGATGACTGCACATGAATATAATTGAATCGCGTTATGCCAGCCTTCGACGATGTTAGTTGTTCGTGCAATTCCATCACCTGCAGACTCGTACTGACTCTACATTGAGATTGCAAACGTCGCTGGACCATAAGTCTCGCCTCTACCTCGTAGTCGCCGACCTCTAATGTAAGTATGTTCAAAGTAAGATCAAAGAATATATACCTAATAGGAACAAGAAGCGAAACTCTCGGCGGTTCCTTTGATGTTTAACAGGCCATTTTATTTGACCTTCAAACACGTCGCCATATTGTTGGTGAGTCTGCGCAATTAAAGTGCGGAAATTTAAAATTACAAATTGCATGATGTTATTTGCAAGTTTTAAAGAATACTTTGTTTCTATTTTCTTTTTCATCATTATTTGTAATAAATAAGTTGTTGAAGTGATAAGTACTAACAGCTATCAAAGTTAAAATAAGAAATTAAGGAAAACAAAAATCTATTTATTTTTAAACAAAATAAAATTTACAAAATACATTATTCAAAATTACAAATGTAAAATATGTATCACTTTTCTTTGTTTTCTAGGGACACTTTTAAATTCGACGTAAGCCTGTTTTAATGTGTGATAAATCCTCATTCTACAAAACAATTTAATGACGTATTTTTTGGGAAATTGTGGACACGGTGGAGTGTAATCAATTTCGTTACACAAATATAATAAAGTTTTTACAATATTAGGTTCAATAGAAAGATTTTCAAAATTCTCTATGAAAATATTTTCAATATTGGTAACAAATTCTATAAAATCTTGGCCAGGCATGCACAAATTACCAAACGGTGTCTTGTTGGCCGTTTCATATGCTTTAAAATGGCAAAATACGTTGTTGGGTGCCAATTCGGTGCACTTTTTACTTTCAGAAATACACAGAGCGCAATTCTGATGAATATTTAAACATTTTTTATATATGGTAAATATCCACAAACATAAACTAATGCATTTTCGGCTAACAAATCCATTTCTCGATATTTGTTACAATTATCTATATCTAAATCAACTTCAGGTTCCATTTCTTCTGCTCTCTCCGGTACATGTGTCTTATTTGATGGCATCACATGAATTTGATTCAAAAACGTATCAAAATCTTCTTCGCAATTTGCTTTATCACTATGAGTGATGTAATTCAAACAAAATAATTTCTTAAAAGCGTTAACAAATTGTTGAGGGGTAGGGTTCGTGCTATTTCCACCTTGCCTTCTCACTGCACCAAAAAAATTCTCCAAACAATCTGTGTTAATACGCCTGGTTAACAAGAATTTGAAACCCCTTTCTTTCAAATGTGGAAATAATTGAAGCAGGGCGTTGATAGAAATACACCAACCCTTAAAGCATTTAATTCTATTAGTAAAATCTTTTTTATCTGCTAGATGTATGACCTTGATTGTTTTTATTAATCTTAGCATATCATTTAGAAAAGATATTTGATAACCCGATCCCATGAATGAAAGATTGATTTTTTTGATTTTTTGTCGTTATTGAATTAAATATGTCAAAAAGTTTGTCAAATTTTTCGACAAAATTTGCAGTGCCCTCAGCACAACTTTCCATAGCTCCAAAAGATATATAAGTTAAAATTCCTATTGCAACAGATTCGCTTAATATTTGAGTTGCCAATTTAACGCGCATTTTTTCAAACGTTGTTGAATTGATATGCCTATTTGTTAGTTTGGGGGCCATTCGTAAGGATTTTGATTTTTCACAATTATAAAAAAGTTCTATGTGCTTCCAAGACGCTGTGCTATTATCGTAAGAAATATCATATTTCATTAAATTGTTTCTTACCGATTTTATCACATGACATGGATCGAATACATAGAACACTTTCTGATCCCCTACAAAAAAATAAGGCTTCTCTTCTGATACATTTAATAACTCGGTTAATTTAATAAAATTTGTTCCTTGATCGCTGATCATTACACACGGGTTCACACAAGAAATCGTAACGAGTTTTGTAGTTGCTTTCTCAACGATGCTTTTTAAAGTATCTCCTTGACAAGCAGTGCTACTAAAGAAAAAGGCCAACGGTTGCTTCCACGAACTATAAAGGCCTCTAGCCATTACGACCATTACACTTTGTGCTGGCTTAAATATTTCCCCTTCGCCTTCATCATGAAAACCAACAATGGTATCCTTACTTCGGTTATAAAACAGATTTGATTTCAAGGACATCTCATCGATACATATAGAACACACTTTTTCCATTTCGTTCAAACAATTCATTTTCAATTTTAAAGTATCAAAAACGAAATCGTTGAAACCTGTTTGAAAATCTAAAGAATGTGTCACTCTTTGTAAAGTTCTAATAGACGGTAACGCAAAGGTTTTTCGAAGCAATCTGTAGGTCTTCGGGCTTTGAAAATAAATCTGCAGTGAAAATTTCTTGAAAGAGTCGGTATACCTACGACCTTTTGGCTTGTGCAGTGTTAAATTAACTTGTTCTTGAACAAATTTTAATGTCTCGTTGGCAAAAAATGTTTTACACAATTCTTTGAATTCTTCTGTAGTTACTTCCTTTTTAACATCTAATTTTGGTTTTTTAGCAATACGTAGCTGTTCTTGGAGAACTTTACACTTCCTTTTTAACCTGAGTTTTTTAGGAGTGTTAGCAGAAAGAGTTTGCGACGTTTTTAAACGTCATTAAAATAGGTTGGGAGTTTTCCTGGTTGGTTGTGTATGGTCAGGTTCCTGTTTATAATAAGTTCTTCGAGTTTTTTGGCTCTTTCGTTGGCCGGATTTGCGTCGTACCACATTTGAGATCTGCAATTTAGGTCTCCACCTATGTAGGTGGTAAGGTGTTCACATTGGTTTAGGGTGTTTTCAAGATCGGATAAAGGGATGTCTATAGGTATTGAGGGTGGAAAATATGCTCCAATGAAGAAGGTTTGGGACTGTTTTTTTTTGGTTTAGGGAGATGACTGTTTGAAATTCTATGGATTAGTTTTTATGAAACATGAGGTTGAGGTCGGTCCTGGTATTTTTGTTTATGACTAGACACGTTTTGAAGCGGTCAGAGGTCAGGGCAATGGTCTGAAGATTGGGGTGGTAGGGTAGCTTATAGGGTAGGGAAAACAATATGGTTCGTTTAGGATGGCCAGTTTGAATTTCTGCGAGTCAACCAGGTGTAGGGCTTCCACCGTGGCTGTCTCGCAATTCCGGAGATTTACTTGTAGGATTTTTATGGAGCTATTCATGCATGGATTGGGTGGTCGCCGTCTGTTGGATTTGTTCCATTAGACGGTTTGCAATTCTGCAATTGTTAGATGAGGCCGCGTGGTTGGTGTTGCTGTACTTAGCCCTGGTACAGTTAATGCAACTATGTTTTTCCCTTTCTTCCACTAGTTTGCATTCGATGGAGGCATGTTTCGTAGATTGGCAGTACATACATACTTGGGGTGATTTGCAAAATTTGCTAGGGTGCCCGAAACGTTGGCACCTGTAGTAACTTGGGAGGGTTATGTAGTCACTTACCATGTAACTGCGCCATAGCATTCGTAATTTTCATTCCTTGGTAAGGTTTTCTGCGATTGCTGGGTGTAGCGTCGCGATCCAATTTGTGGTGGGGCTGTCCTGGGACCTGACAGGGTTCAAGGTTTTGAGCCATCCACTTCCAATGTTTTCAATTATTGCTGGCACGTTTTGTTCGATCCCAGTGATGATTTGCTCCCTAGTTATGTTTTTGTTGAGTCCTTGGATGAAGATAGACGGCCAAATTTCAGAGGGTTCTTTCGTCACAAGGTTCTTGGCTAGTAGGTGCCTGTTCCCAATTAGGTTTTTCACTGTGTTGCTGGTCGATTCCACCAAGACGCCATTATTTCTTACATTCATTACCCTGTCAGGTTTGATACGCAGTAGTTCTAGGGGTATAGTGAGTTGTAGTCTGGTTTCCATTGATGATTTTACGGCATTTCCTTCAGCTGGGTATATAATTACTCGGTAGTTTCTTTCTGGTTCACTATGTGGGTTGTTGATTTTCGGGTTAAGCAGTGCAGCCAGGTAATCCCTTGGTGGGTTCTGTTTCAAGGGTGGTTGGGGTTCATTATTTTCCGTTGGTTGTGTGGGCGCCACAGGTGGTTTAATGTTTATTTTCAATGTTCTTGGTTTTGGTATTGGGGCTACTGCTTTCTTTATTTCTTTCAGTTCATTCTCTATTTTTGAGTTGTTTAGGGTTGGTTGCATCGTGGGCCTATCATTTAGTAGGAGGTCAGTTGCGATCTGGTTGCTTCGCATTACATTGCTTGTTACATATTGTATCTCTAACTTCCAATTTATCCTTACATCTTAGGAGGTATTTCCGGACATTGTGTATCATAAGGTGGTTTCGTTTGGCCATATTTTCAAGTTCATTTTTGGTCTTCCTGAGTTCGGTTTGGTCATGATTTTGATTTTTATTTTCTGTTTGTTTCTCATTTTCGGGTTGGCTGTCAATATATGGGGTTGTGAGTTCTTCCAAAATTTGTTTTTCTTTATCCCTTTTATGCTTTCTGGGTTTTTGTTTCTTCTGGTTTTTTTATTTTTGTTTTGTTGTCGGAGGAATCGGAGTACCTTCGGTTTGTACCATTCATTCCGATTTCTGGCTCAGATTCACTATTTATTTCCAAGAAATCATCTTCCCTTTCGTTGTCTTCTTCACTATGGTCTTCTTCCATGAATTCCATGTCTTTCCTGGTGTCACGTTTCTTTCTTGTTAGTTTAGGTGCGTCATCTTCGCTTGTGTTGTCATCTTCCATCGTTCTCTTTTTGGTTTGGGACATTGTGTTTTTTGTCGAAGTTCTTGTTGTACGCCTAGTTTCGATAGCCAGGGGTTTACTAGGTCCTGGATCGGGAGGTTTAACTTGTTTGTTTTCCAAAATTTGGAATTTTTCGTTAATTTTATTTTGATCTCCCATGTTAATTGCAATGATATAGTTTATATTACAAAGGTATCGACTTTCTAAAATATTTTATGGGAATCTCGTTAATACGCGTCACTATTTTTCTACTACTACTTTTCTCACTACAGAGGAGTCTCAGAGGAAGTTAGTTTATTAGTTAATTTAAAATTTACAAAATTTACCAACTGAAATATACAAAAATACAGGGTACCCGAAAATTGTCGGGTAAAAAATTCAAAAATACAGATATGGGTTCACAAATTTTAGGGATTCAGTCTTGTTCTTTTTGAAACCAATTCGGTTGATGGTCGGTTTTTTGTGGTTCGGATCAGGATATATAGGCGTGTTTAATTTAACTAGTTTTTTCATGATTATACTATTTCAGTTTGTGGTGAGAAGATTCAGGTCCTAAATAAGGGGTTCGGAGATTTTTAATTGCATTGTTTCTATTGTCATTTGTGATTTCTAATTTGGTGTAGTGAATTTCAGTTTTCAAAGGTAGGTGTGCCAGATTCTTGTGAAGAGGTGTCGGATTGTTCGGAGTTTAGGTTTTTGTCCAATAGGAAAGCTAGTAGCATTTCAGGGGGGGTCCTTTCATACAGGGTTTTCAGGTTCGGATAAGTACCATTGTGGTATAGTCATCCAATACATCGCATCTCGGGCAGTGGCCATCGTCTGACTTCCCGATTCTTTTCAGATGCCGACCCATCTCGCCATGGCTGGTCAAGAATTGGCTCATCTGAAAGGAGGTGGTCTTATTAAGGTGTTCTTCAACGTTGGGAATGAAACGGAAGGTGATCCTGCCATTTCCCGTTTCTTCCCAACGTTTCTGCCATGTGTCCATAATTTGTTTCATCATGTGTGCCCTTATTTCTGTTTTGAATTTGAAGTTCGCTGGTACAGGGTCCGTCAAGTTGGCCCCTCCATTTTGGAATTTGATATTTTTTTCTTCGTAATTTGGAAGTGCTGGCGAGTGCTGTAAATTATTTTGAAAGTGCTGGGTTCGTTAATTTTTTATTGGCAAAATACCGTTTTTGGGCCGAGAGGGGCCAACTTGACGCACCCCCTCCACTTTGGAATTTTTGATTTTTTAAGAATTTATTGGAAAGTGCTTGCGAAGTGCTGGCGAATGCTGTAATTTTTTTTGAAAGTGCTGGGTCCGTTAAATTTTTATTAAGAAATTAAAATTTGAAAATTTTGAGGGGCCAACTTGACGCACCCCCTCCACTTTGGAATTTAAAATTTTTTAACAATTTATTGGAAAGTGCTTGCGAAGTGCTGGCGAATGCTGTAATTTTTTTTGAAAGTGCTGGGTCCGTTAAATTTTTATTAAGAATTGAAATATCGACAATTGACAAAAACGTCAAGTTGGCCCCTCCTTTTTTCAATTTTTTAATTTATTAAATTTTTCTTTATATTATTTAAAACTACTCTTGAAGTGCTGGCGAATGCTGTAAATTTTTTTAAGATACTCATTTTATTAAAAAAATTAAAAAATATGCTCCGAGCAAGATGCATCGAAGTTGGAAAA
This sequence comes from Cantharis rufa, assembly GCA_947369205.1. NCBI lineage: Eukaryota > Metazoa > Arthropoda > Insecta > Coleoptera > Cantharidae > Cantharis > Cantharis rufa. The sequence continues at coordinate 12,504,547 of OX376308.1, forward strand.
GCTTTGAAAACTAGTTTTCAACAAATTGATGTTTATTTATTTATTTTTGTTTATACAAATTAATTATAAATTTAAAGAACTTTTTTAAGATGCCAAAAAAATTAAAAGTGTACATACAATTGATTTTTCAGGATTGCAGTAATTATCTACTTTTTCTTTTAAATCGTTGTATACTTCCCATTTTCCATGCAATCGTTTAGCATATGCCACAAAATGACCCACTTGTGCGTTACTCGGGTTAAAGTTTTCAACAATTCCTCTTAAATGGTAATCTTTGTTTTTTACTGCTATTGTGGAAGGGATACTTGACAATTGAGATATGTTATCTTCTCCACTATGAGTTAACCATTCTATGAATAAATAGTTGCTATCCAAAACAAATTCTGTACTTCGGGTTTTCGTTTCACATGTAGTGCAAAATAACAATTGATTTTGAATTATATTATTTAAATTATTTTCAATATCTCTTCCGACAATGCTAACACATGCGCTAGGGAATTCATCAGATCTTTTGCAACTTAGGCACACAGATTTTTCAATTTTGGTCCAGGATAAATATTGGTTATTCATTAATTTTGTTAGTAATTCCCGCATTGTGCATACTGCCGAAATTGTTTTTACTTTGGATATTGTTTTTCCTTCAAACAGGTCCGATAAAATTTTGGCTCTCAAGCCATAGACACTCCTATCTACCTTACCGCTAGATAATTTCAATATAATTTGAAAAATATTGTTATTTTCTTCAAAAATCGAATTATTGCTTAGTTTGTCTTGATCGCAAAGAGACGTTGCCGGAATTTGTATTAGACTGTCGAAAGCACATGTGTTGATAACGACACATTTGATTTTATCAATTTTAATTGGTTTTAAATGAGGAGAACTCCCATTTCTGAGGAAACCAATTGGAATAGTGTTTCTTTTATCATTCAAATTTAAATATTTCCATTCTTTTTGAGGTTCTAAATAGGATCTTCGTGGACGTGTTGCGTTTGAAGCTCCCAGTCCTCGCCAATTTTCAATAGCTTCATCTTCTTCTGCCTTTAAATTGTTGAAATTTGTAATAGGAGAAACATAGATATTTACGTCATTATTTGTAGTTTCTGAATCAATTTTGTTACTTTCTTCATCTTCTTCTTCTTTTTCATCATTATCATCATCAGTTGCATCATCGAAACAAATACTTGTAGCATCATTTTTGTTAGCTTCAATTAATGTTACTTCTTGAAAATCTTGATGTTTACTTTTGTCTTCTCTTTCCTTTACTTTCTTTATTGCCGTTGTTTCATTTGCGTTGATTAATTTCATTGTGCCTTCCAAATAATTAATATGTTGTGTAATAAAATTATCTGGGCGAACGGGGAGCTGTGTTCCAGAGAAGGCTCGATTTTTTATATTATTAAAATTGCTTTCCACCGGGGCACTCGATGCAATTGATGAAGAATTAGGAAAAAATGGAATCATAATACCTGTCCATAAAGGCAATAGTTTGGCTAAATTAATAATATCGGGGATTAATTTCAGAACAAATTGCAGGTTATCTATTTCACCATCAGAAGACAGAAATTGTTTTGATTCTTGAACAATACTAATGACCCATTCTTTAAACAAGGAATTATTGGATCGTAATTCTTCACAATCATCAAGTTTGGGATACTCTGATTCCATATCATTTTCAAATTCTTCTTCGGGTTCGGGTTCCACTGATTCTACGGCATGCAAAATAAATGTTTCGTTTCCACCTCGACTATCACCAGAAATTAATGATTGTAACCATGCTTTTTCTCTATCACAATATGAAGCAATATTGTAAGCCTCGCTTTGGCAAACAATAAAAATTGCCAATAATATATGCTTTAATTGATCTATATCGGAACACAACACCATTTTAACCATTGCACGAACGAAATACTGTTTGCTTCGCTTCTTTTCGTTTTTGAAACATTTAAAAGACACCATCATTTTTATTACATGAGCAACATCACATCTTATAAAGGTTGTTAATGTCATTGTTTTTCCTTTTAACAAAATATTAAAACATTCGTTGATATATAATGTTATGTGATTCATAGCTGTGAATGCTTTAGCTATGCCTGACAAAAGCGCCAATGACATATCCGAAACAGTTTTTTTTGGAATAATAGCACCACTACGCACCCATCGTTTAAGCCAGTTGTGGATAGCATCGCCGTCATGTTGTTCTGAAAGCATATTAGAAACACAAAACTGTGCTTCAGCTTTTGGATTATTAATTGCTACATCGTACAAAAAAATTGAATGCGATAATTCCTTATTGGGACGTTTTAATTTTCTTGCTATGCCTCCTGTGGCATCAATACAAACTTTGGAACCAGGACTTTTAGCATACTCGTTATATAAATGAATCTGCACAGAACACCAATAATGCACAAAAAATGCGTCTACTCCAATGTCCTTGATATACGCGTTATAAGGATATTTATACTTTGCAATATAAATGGAGTTAATAGGATCATCATGAATTCTGTTGTTTCTTCCATATTCGTACTTAGCCATTCGTATTACGTTATCAGATGGTAAGTGAGGTGGATTAACATCGTCTATTTGCATGCAAGCATTCGCTTGCTTTTTCCTGTAAGTTGATGCTGTTATACGATTTTCAAGTAGCTGTTTTCCAATCATTGCTCGATGACTGCCGGCTAATTTTCTTTTTTTTACATTTTCGTGGTTGACGCGATAATTTCCTTCATAACTACACTGAAATAACACCCGTTCTTCATTTATTGGTTGGTGCTCAAGAATGCACTTTAGTTCAGATTTGCATGTACCACAGTGTCCCACAATTCGTAAATATATGTCAGAATTAACATAAACTCTTCCTCGTTCAAAAATAATACTGCAAGGCAATTTAGTATGATCCCAAAAATGACTATAGACGATAGGTGTCCATTCATACGGAACCAAAACGGAATACGCTTTTTCGCTTTCTGCATGTTTGTAAAAAATTTCCTTTGGTTTAATGGTGTTCCATTCTGAAGCAGAGAGAGTCATCACAAAATTTAGAGTAAGATCACTAACTTCTGTCACATCATTATCATCGCCATCAGAAGTTTCCATAAATTCTGTTTGTGCAGTGTCAAAACATAATGTTTCTTGTAATTCGGCAATTTTTTCAAATTTTTTTTTTAATATTAAGTTATAAATAGTCTTGGGATTAAAATCTAACTGATGGTTTTCTTTCAGTTCACGGGAAACTTCTTTATAAACTTCACTAGAAGGATATACAGGTTTACCGTTTTTTTGAAAAATTGAGTTATTTTTATTATATTTTAGTAACATTTCTTCTAAAATCGTATATTTATTTTGTGTGCTGATATTTTCTTCCAAGCTGTTCATTTTTAATTCTCGAAGTATTCACGTATGTTATTTATGTTTTTAAATTTTTGTGTGATTGATCTAAGCTTGATTTGTTTTTATATAGTAAAGTAAATGTTGCAACGAATTTGGTACCTAGCAAGTACCAACCAGAAAATGAAGATAATTTACAGAGCCGGAACTAGGGTATGACGCGCCCGTGGCAATTTTAAAATTTGCGCCTCTAGTGGGGGGGTCTGTAGCACAAAACGTCAAAGTAAATTTTTTGAAGTTTTCAAGGTCAAGCGTTCTATTTTCAAGTTAAAAAATTTCAATACAAAAATATTATCTCATAAAATATAGCTTTAATAAAGCAAATTTATTTAAAAAAATATTAAAGAACTAAGTATCCTGCTCATCTTTTATTATATTTTATATTCTAGAATTTTATTTCACGTTTTATTTTAGAAGGAGTTTGAACCTCCAAAACATCTCCTTAGATACGGCCCTGCTTGCCAGGATTTACGAACTTATATAAGGGGGGTGTTTAGGATATCTGGACACCCCCTTATATTATATATTTATATTTATTGTTATAGTACGAAAAACATAATTACGTTATAATTAGGTACCATAGATTTTTATTTATTTTCTTCAATATATCTTTTTTCTTCTTTTATATCTTTTATATCTTCTAATATACCAAAATTGTTTAGTTGGTATTAGAAAGATTATCGGATAGTTTCGTTTGGATTAAATAGATTAAATGGTATAGAAAGTAGTTGTATAGAAGCCTTGAGCTTCGGTATTCGGAGTTCCACCTCGTTTAAAGAATTAAAGAGTAAAATTAAAAATTAGAGGGCAAAGTTTTGAAAAAAATTGTTAAAAAATTTTAAATTCCAAAGTGGAGGGGGTGCGTCAAGTTGGCCCCTCAAAATTTTCAAATTTTAATTTCTTAATAAAAATTTAACGGACCCAGCACTTTCAAAAAAAATTACAGCACTCGCCAGCACTTCGCAAGCACTTCCAAATTACGAAGAAAAAAATATCAAATTCTAAAATGGAGGGGCCAACTTGACGGACCCGCTGGTACAATCGGTTGATTCAAGAAGACGGGACTTTCCCCTCTTTTCAACCTCTTCCACGCATCGAGTCTCTTAATTTCTAGGTCAATTGGATGGATTCCAGCGATTACCCCGGCTGCGAGAGCGGAGACGGTCCTGTATGTTCGGCCTATCATCCTACAGCTAAGGCCGTAGGTTGATAGCAGCCTGGCACGAATGTACTTATTTTCAATCTTGTGGCCCCAAATCTCATGGCCATAGGCGATGATGGGGACCACAGCACCCCTGAATATCGTTTTCATGTTCTTGTTGGTGTCAAGGTCCCAGCTGCTCTTAGCCATCCTTTGCAGGTTGACTATGAGTTTTTGGGCCTTGTCACATGCGTAGTTGATATGCTTTTGGAAAGTTAATTGGTTGTCAATCAGGATGCCAAGGTATTTGAACTCCTTGACAACCTGAATGATCCTCCCGTTTAACTTTATTTGTAGGTCATAATTGTGTACCCGTGTTGGGTAGTGGCACATGATTTTAGTTTTGGATTCAGACAGAGAGAGCTTCATGGTAGTGCACCATTTTTGGAGATTGTCAACATTCTTTTGCATCTTAGCCCTTAGTTCTAGCCTGGAGGAAGCCGTCACTGTTGACCTAATATCATCTGCGTATGCATCCACTAGGGTTCCTTCTTCCTCCTGTAGGTCTTCACTGTTCAGGTAATGGTCAAGTAGCGTGTTCCACAGGGTTGGCCCAAGGACGGATCCTTGGGGGCAGCCCTTAGAACAACGCTTACTGACATGGATGGGTCCGGCATTGAGAGTGACTAAACGGTTACTGAGGTAGCTTTTGATGAGGAGTTTCAGTCTATGTGGAACGCCCTTTCTTGCCAAGGCACGGAAAAGGGCGGGCCACCACAAATGTCATAAAAAATGACGGCGACAAAATGGTGTTTGGGCTTGTTGCGAATGTTGTGCTCTTGGTTCACATCCCTGAGGTAGCTTTGCAGGGCCGTGACGGTGGACCTGCCTTCGGTGAAGCCGTACTGCCTCGGGGAGTGATAAGGGGTCTGAGTTTGGAGGAGTCTGGTTTTGATGAGTCTTTCGAGAAGTTTCCCGAAGACTGAAAGAAGGGTGATGGGTCTATAGTTTTTGAGGTTACCCATATCCCCATCCATGGCTTTTGGGAGTACTCTAAGTACCCCTTTCTGCCATTTCTGAGGGAAATGGGCAATCCTCAAACAGGCATTAAAAATTCCAAGGATGGTTTGGTCGAGAAAGATGTAGAGTTTCTTGAAAAAGGAGCCTTTGAGGTTGTCAAAACCAGGGGCCTTACGGGCCTGGGTATTTTTGACCACCTCGTTTCTCTATCGTGAGCTCTTCTATCGTGATCGGGGTGATGGGGTCGGAGTTGTCTACCCACCGGAGTTCTTCAAAGTCCGACCTCATGGTTTGGTGATCCACCATTGCGTCGGTACTTTTGTCGTCGTCCGGTAGGAGGCCATTGATTATGAAGTTGAGAGTGTTTTCCGGAGTGAGAGTGTCTATACCTGAAGGGTCTTTGAAGGTTGTGAGAATGTTGTTTCTACGAAGTTTTCCTGAAGCTAATTTGGAAGTAATTCCCCATGGGTTATTTGTAAGGTCATTATTTACGAAGTTTTTCCAACTCAGATCCCTTGCCTTTTTGAGCTTATCCTTGAAGCTCTCTCTGGCTGTTATCATTTTGACGTAAAGTTGTTGTCGTAGTGTTTTGTTTTTGTTGTTGTATAGTCGGTTTTTATGTTTGTGATATGCCAGTCTTGATCGTTCTACGAGGGCTGACAATAAAGTAAGGTCTCCAACGCTGCAACTTCGCCGGATCACGCGCTAGGCGAAATCTGGCAACACCGCCGTGTTCCTTGGTTCCCCCACTACCACTTTGCTGCTGGGTGAGGCTTCCCCGACCGCTCAGTCTTGGCTGAGCAGCCGTCAACGATGGAGGTACCACTCGCGTCAGCGTCCAAGTGCGAATTGCGTTCTGTAATACGTTTTTTGAGTGCGAAAAAGGTGACACCTATTGAAATCCATCGTCAACTAGTTGAAGTTTACGGGGAAAAGTGTATGGACATAAAAAACGTGCGTAAGTGGAGCCGCGAGTTCAATTCCGGGCGCACTAATGTTCACGACGAGGAGAGAAGTGGCCGACCGTCGGTCTCGGATGCGATTGTTCAAGCAGTGGAGGCAGAAATGCTCAAAGACCGCCGTGCGACAATTAGAGACTTGGAAGAGAAGCTTGGAGGAGTGTGTAGCAGCGAAACAATCCGTCATATCCTTGTGAACAACTTGCAGTATCACAAAGTTTCTGCCCGATGGGTGCCGAAACAGCTGACCGAAGACCACATGAAGCGGCGCGTGGAATGTGCGACCAAAGTTGTGGCCCGTTTTGAAGAGGAAGGCGATGATTTTTTGGAAGGGTTTGTTACGGGGGATGAAACGTGGGCTCATCACTACACACCCGAAACAAAGGAGTCGTCCAAACAATGGCGCCATAGCGATTCTCCGAAACCCAAAAAGTTTAAGGCGACACTGTCAGCCGGCAAGGTGATGGCTACGGTGTTTTGGGATCGCCACGGGGTATTGTTGGTGGATTTCATGCCAAGGGGAACCACTATCAATGCAGCAAGGTACTGTGAGACCCTGGAAAAGCTTCGTCGTGCCATAAAAAACAAACGCCCGGGATTGCTGAGCAAAGGAGTGAAATTTCACCACGACAACGCGCGCCCGCACACAGCCAACGTTACCCTTGCCCTGCTCAAGAAATTTGGCTGGGAAATCATCGATCACCCTCCCTATAGTCCCGACGTGGCCCCCAGTGACTACCACATGTTCCCCGCCCTGAAAAAACATCTCGGAGGGAAGAAGTTTGATAGTGACGCGGAGGTTCAGAAAGAGGTCAACACCTGGCTGCGCGAGGCGGACGGAGAGTGGTATTCTGCCGGCATAGACAAGTTCATCGTGCGGATGCGCAAGGTGTTGGAAAAAAATGGCGATTATGTAGAAAAGTAGCCAAGACCTTGGCCTTTCCAACGGTGTATCGCTTTTTGTAAATAAATGTCATTTTCTATGAAAAAAAAAATTGGAGACCTTACTTTATTGTCAGCCCTCGTACATTGTCATTCCACCAGTCTGGTCTGCCAATGTAGTTCTTTTTAAGATGCGCATGCGTGTTTATGATTTCGTCAATTTTAGTGTGGAGTCTGTCGATCAACCGGTCGATGTCCTCCGCCGTGTGCAGGGTGGCCGTGTCCTGTTCGGCTTTGTCTGCCCATGGCTTCAGGAACTCTTCCAGTTTCTCGACAGATATAGTGTCCGGGTTTCTAATTTTTATGATTGAGGATCCTGAAAAAGTGGTGGTTAGTTCGAAGGAGATTGCGCGGTGGTCAGTGAAGTCGATGGAGGGTTTAACCTCCCAATTTGAGGTGCAGGGAATGAGATCGGAGGTGCTTAGAGTGAGGTCTATGTTGCTCCTCCCACGGCAGTTTTCAAAAGTGAAAGTGTCGTTGGGGAGGTTAAAGATGTGAAGGTTGTTCTGAATGAGGAATTCCTCTAGCGCTAAGGCTCTGGTATTGCTTGGGACCTCATCGTGCCACATCCTCGAGCGACAGTTAAAATCCCCACATATGTAGGTTTTCTTTCCATCGCCCGCATCAATGGCCTTTCTGAGGTCGTCAAGATGCTGGAGTATAGGTTCTGAAGGTGGGAAGTAAACCCCTATGAAGGTGATAGGTGCAGATTTCCCTATTGTTACAGAAATGACGGTGAGAGCTGAGGTGGAGAGATGTCTGATAAAAGTGTAGGTTAAGTTATGAGAGAGTTTGTCGTTTATGTAGGCACAAGTTAGGAATCTATTATTAGTGATGGCGGCTGTTCTAGAATTTGGGTGGTAATGAAGTCGGAATTGGCCCTTAGAGGGGTAACAATAGGGTTCTTGGAAGAAGGAAAGGTGTGTTGCAGATAGGTCAGCCACATGTTGGGCATGTGTTGTGGCTGCCTCGGAATTTCTGAGATTGATGTGCAAGATTTTGAAATTATTCATGTTGGAGAGTTGCGTTAATTAGTGAACTGGTTATTTCATGAAGTCGAAGTTTGTAAATTCTGCATGTGTTGGACCCTGCGGTGTGGTTAACAATTTTTTATCCAGCCCTGATACGTTCGATTGCGTTCGAAGTCGTCAGATGAAGCTTATTACTTGAGTAGTGTGAGAGAAGTTTGTGTTCTTGCTAACAAAGTTTCTTGAATTAATTTAAAAATTCCTTGATTGAATAAGGTTCTAAGTCAACTAAATATTGGAATAGTCTTGTCTTGAATAGCTTTAGGTCGGCGGCTTCCCGATGAAGGTCTTCGGGTAGAGCATTGAAGAATTTAATACCAGTATAATGTACCCCCTTTTCAAAGGAGGCCAACCGATGAGCTGGTATAGGGATTTTCGAAACTGGTCTTGTATTGTAGATTTTTACTTTTTCTAGATGTTGAAGATGGTGATTATTCATGACTGTGTACATTATGCATTTGTAGATGTATAGTGCGTATATAGTACGTAGATTTTCTTGTTTTAAAATTCCTCGACATGAACCTACCCCAGATATTCCATATATTAGACGGATCGCACGTTTTTGAGTCACGAAAATAGACTCAATTGATGAACAACTACCCCAGAGGGTGATTCCGTATTGTAGCAGAGAATAAAAGTTGGCGTAGTAAACCGTCCGCATTGTTTGGGTTGAGCAAATTGTGGATAGTACACGTATACCGAAACACACTGAGCACAGCTTTGAGCTCAAGCGCTGGATGTGTGTCTTCCATGAAAGTGATTCGTCCATGTACACTCCTAGAAACTTAGTAACTGATGTTGATAGTATGCCATCAATTTTTATAGGTGTAGTCTCTTTGTATGTTGCACGGAATGTTAACATTTCCGATTTGCCTTCATTGAGAATGAGACGATTACAACTCAGCCATTCATTAACGCGCTGTAAGCTCTCGCCTACCGCCTGTTGGAGTTCCGAAGTATTCTTGCTGTGCACTAATACATTCGTATCATCAGCATACATCAAAAGATGGCTGTTGTTTTCTTCAACGTAATTTGGAAGGTCATTTATGTAACACAGAAACAGTAACGGTGCTAGTAGTCTCCCCTGGGGAACACCCAGTGAGATAACTTTTTCATTGGATATTTCGACGTTTGTTCCATTATCAATTGATACCTTTTGTGTACGGTTGGTAAGGTAGGATTCTATAAGATTGTGTGTTCGTCCTCTAATTCCGTATCCATGTAGTTTTTCTAGTAGGATGATGTGGTCGATGCAATCGAAAGCCTTTGACAAGTCTAGAAAGATACCGCATGGTATATATTTCTTGTCTAACAATTCAAGTACCGTTGTTGTGAAGGCGTGTAGAATGGTGTCTGTGCCTCGTTTCTTCATGAAACCGTGTTGTTGGTTGCTCCATAATTTATTATCACAAAAAAATTTAGATATTCTATTATAAAAAATCCTCTCAAAAATCTTTGAGACAGCGTTGAGTATACTTATTGGTCTGTAATTCGATATGTTTTTTGGGTCTCCTTTTTTGTATATGGGTATGATTGTGGCTACTTTTTGAGCGTCTGGGAAAATTCCTGTCAGTATGGAATCATTGATGAGATGGGTCAGAGGTTTCACTATTGCCAATTTGACGAATTTCAATGCGAGTGCTGGAATTCCATCTGATCCACAGCTACTTTTGTTTTTTAAATCGTTTATTACGCTCATAACTTCTTCTTCGGTTGCGGGTGCCATATATATAGTATCTTGGTATGTTTGCGATGTTATTGTTTTGGTTGTTTTGTTTGTGAACTTATTCGATACTGTTTTAGCAGCGCTTGCAGTAAAAAATTTCACGAATTCATCTGCGGTGTGTTCACTTTTGCAGTCGTTTTTAGTTTTCCCAATTCGTATGTTATTTTTAACAATATTCCACATGGTCGCTGATATGTTGTCCGATTTTTTTATTAATTCGTTGTTGTACTCTTTCGCATCTTTAATTATCATCTGGCTATATAATTTCTTTTGTTCGTTATAGATTTGTTGTCCATTCCGTATGTATGGTCTCAATACGTATAAGATATTTAGGATTCGTTTACATTCCTGTGATTCTTCATTCAGTTTTCTTTTATTGTTAGATTTTATAGTTTCCGATTTGTTTTTGACAGTAACATTTGGGATATGAAGTTTAAAGTAATATTGCAGTATTTCTTCAAATTTGTTCCATTTCATGTTTGGGTCAGTCGCATTATATACCTCATTCCAGTCTTCTCGCATTATGTTTTCCTTGAAGTTTTGGAGATTTTCTTCAGTTAACAGCTTTTTGGTATGTTTTTTAATATTGATATTTGCTGTATTAGTTGTATGGATGGTAATTATTTGACTAAGATGGTCTGATAGATTTTTATTCACTACATTGACGGTGGATTCTTCAATATTTGAGATAACGTTATCGATACAGGTTTTACTGCATTTTTGATTTTGATAGGCTATTCGAGTGTATTCAGTCACTTTCAGTTTTAAATTAAACGATAGTAGAAGGTTACTGAGTGTTCGCGTGTTGTTTGAATTTAAGTCTTTGGTATTTATGTTGAAGTCTCCTGCAATTATAAAATCGCGGTGGTCGTTTTCAAGAAGGATCAATAACTTTTCCAAAACTTCAAAGAACGTCCCTGTTTCGGCGTCTGGTGGTCTGTAGAGGCAAACTATTATGATGGTTTTTCCATAGCATGTCGTTTTGCATCCTGCTAGTTCGATACATCGTGGAATACTTAGATTATTTATTTCGGTATACGGATACAATTGGCACACCTGTGTTTAGAATTGTCGTTTTGGATGTTACAATCCCTTGACATGTGTTCAGTGCTTGCGCAGAAACCGCAGGTTGGGGCTGATTTACAATATTTAGTTGTATGACCATAACGTTGACACTTATAACAACGCGTGACGTTGATGTAGTCTTGGAATCGGTAGGTTTTCCAGCCGATAGGGAATCTTTGGGCTTTGTCAAGTGCCTGTTTGACAGTGGGGTGAATTTCAAGAATCCATTTATTGAATGGGGAGGTTCTAGAGAAGACTGGGTTAATACTCTGGAGCCATCCAGGTCCAGCAAGATTGACTGCATCTGTAAACTCAGCTTCGATGGCTGATTTGATGTTGTCACTATTAATTTCTTTTTCGGCGATGAACATGCTGATGGCAGGCCATGCTTCGGTGGGGGTCTTGGCTATTAGATTTTCTGTTTTAAGATCGGATTATTGAATATTGCCAGGTATGTAGATACATGTCCTGGGTTTGTTAGAAAGGTTGCCCGTGAAGACATTGCCTTTCAGCGCAGAAAGGCCTATAATTCTGCCTTTTGCTATATGTGGCTCTTGTATTAAGGCTATTGTGTCCGTACTGTCAGCCAAGCGTCGGCAAAGAGTCGCCGCTCTGCTATGCTATAGGTTTATTTGAATGGATTTCCATTCCACCAAGGCAGCCATTAGACTTCCTTGGTGGGAGGATCCTGTGTTTGAGCAGATGAGACTGCTTGAGATTCACATTCAATCGAACATTCAATTTCCAGAACACGTTTTAGAACAAAACCAAAATTCCGAATAGTTTTTTGCGAAACCTAACTGAAACGAATCCCACACTTCCTAGAATGGGGAAGAAAAACGAAATAATCAAAACCAAAGTCCTTAGCATCCAGTCAAGTGACGAATCGTCCTCTGAATATGAATCGCCTTTCGAAGTAGATGTAATAGCCTCGTCAGCTAGATCAAAAATCGAAAAATCCAAGCGAGTAACAAGAAAATCTGTGGTTGAAGAAACCAAGTTGAAAAACTCAAAACCCATTCCGACCCAAGCTCAACTGACTGACCTAGCCGAAAATCCTTCAGATGACGAATTTGAATTAGTTAGGAAAAAGAAAAGTAAGAAACATAAAAATGGACCCTCACCCACAACAGCCCCCAACATCCCTTCTACTTCCCAAATAGACCCCACTCCCACTCAAACTCTTGCTCCTTTACAGACTCCCACCAATCTTGCTACGACCTCCCTTTCAAATTCCAACTCAAACCCAACCAATGAACCCAACAGTCGCATCAATGAATCATACACTCAAAAAGAACTACTATCCATGCTAGACGAAAATATGGAGATCGCCCATGAAATCAGGGAATACCTGATGAGGAGCAAAGACGCCCTACCAAACAGGAACAAAGCTCTCGAAAAGCTCAAAATTCTTGAGAAAAACACTAACATAAGTCTAATGATCGCATACAAACACGCTGGCAAAAACAATAATGAACCACAGGGCAGTACTCAGGCAAATCTCCTACCGCAGTTCGGTGACAGTGACCTAACAGCTGTCCGGCTGAGCTGTGATTTTGGGGAAGGTCCAAAAGATGTCATTCTGGCATCTATATATCTCCCAATTGACTCCCAGGATCTTCCGCCTTCTCAAAAAATGGTGGACCTGGTGAGCTATTGCGAGCAACATAAAAAACACCTCGTTATAGGCTGCGACTCTAACGCCCATCATAACTGTTGGGGAAGTGGAGATTGCAACAATAGAGGGAAATCTTTATTTGAATACCTTATTGGTACAAACTTAGAAATTCTTAACCGAGGGGACACACCAACGTTCTATGTGTCGCCTCAACGCCATTCGGTGATTGACATCACCTTGGCAACGTTAGAAATTTCTACACAAATAATGGAGTGGCATGTGTTTAAACAGCTGACCATGGCAGGTCACAAATGGATATGCTTTAAGATTAAAGCAGTGAAGCCAAGGCAGTTTAGGAATACTAGGGAGCTTGACAGAGAAGCCTTTTTGGACGTCCTGTCAAGCGCCCTGGAAATTGATATGCCAAGGTCAATTACCACAAAGGTCAATTTAGACAGTATTGGAGAGATTGAGACATGTTGCAACATACTGCAGAGGTCTCTCACAAAAGCTTTCGAAGCCTCGTGCCCTTTGACGGTGGCTGACTCAGGGAAGCGTGCAACACCTTGGTGGTGCAGCGAACTGGATCGGCTGCGGAAGGCGGTCACGAGACTTTGTAATAAGGCCAAAAAATCGAAGAATGGGTCTGACTGGGAGGAATTCAAAACCCTTCAGCTGGAGTACAAGAAGATGATTCGCCAAAAACAGCGTAAGTCTTGGAGAGACTTCTGCAGTGGCATTGCGTCCACTACGGATGCTGCCAAACTAAAGAAGATCATATCCAAAGACCCAAACCAACAGCTTGGCACGATTCTCCGAGAGGATGGCTTGTATACAGAGAGAGAGAGTGGACTGAGTATATTGCTCGGACACCGACTGGGACGGATTGGGAAATTGCAAATCAGATCGTAAATCCAATCAAGGTGGCCTGGGCCATCAAAACCGTCAGTCCTTACAAATTGCCGGGGTTGGATGGAGTGTTTCCGGCCCTACTTCAATTGGGCTTGGACTATTTGCTCTGCCCCCTGATGAAGGTGTATAAGGCATGCATTGCGCATGGCTACACAACCCAAGAGTGGCGCAAGGTTAAAGTCGTTTTTATACCTAAGCCTGTGTTAGCTTCGTTGGTTTGAAAGTTCGAAAAGCTGCTTTCGAAACTCAACTAGGCTAGAGTGTTGAAATGGTAGTCATACCATCAACTTTGAACGACCTTTGTGTAGGCGAAAATGTGAGGGTGGTCTCTAAAATAAAAACACTTGTTTTGTTTGCACTATATTTATTGACCGAAAGAATGGTTGTTTTAGTATTGCTGCAATCACTGAATCTTATTGTCATCGATACGTGTAATTCGAATGACTGCAGGGTTTTACACAAATAACTGTTACAATTATAAGAAGGTTCGGGCTTCGTTACAAAGGGAGGAGCGATACGGTAGAGCGGTATGAATAGCTCGAGTACTTGAATGCTACTGTTGAATGTTACTGTTACGATTTATAAGAAGTTTTTACTTTCGTTATAAAAAGGAGAGAATGCTGCGGTGAGAACGTGTATGTAGTTCGGGCGCTTGATTGCTACTGCTGATGAATGTTACAATTACGATTTATAAGAAGATTTTACTTTCGTTATAAAAAGGAGAGAATGCTGCGGTGAGAACGTGTATGTAGTTCGGGCGCTTGATTGCTACTACTGAATGTTACAATTACGATTTATAAGAAGTTTTTACCTCCGTTATAAAAAGGAGAGCTGCGGTGAGAACGTGTATGTAGTTCGGGCGCTTGGTTGCTACTGCTGGTGGTGCGATAAAGATGGTCATGCGTGCAATACAATTTCAGGGATGAACAAATATGACAGGGGCGTACTAAGTAAAAGAAAGAATTGTTGGCGGCAATTTTGAAAAAGTGTAAACATAATAAATAAACATATTGCAATTCTAAACAGCCTGGTCGAGCTGATTACTCACTCTTTTAGGCCAATAAGTCTTACCTCGTTCTTTTTAAATACACTGGAAAGGCTGTGCGACAAAGAAATTCGTCATGGCGTGTTGGTGCAAAACCCACTACATCCGAACCAGCATGCATACACTCCAGGGAGATCTACTGAGTCCGCGCTTCATAAGGTCGTGGAATGTATCGAGAAATCGCTACATTTTCAGGAATGTACCCTAGGAGCGTTTATAGATATAGAAGGGGCTTTTGATAAGGCCACTTTTGAGAGTATTACGTCATCCTTACAAGATCACGGCGTTCCCTGTACCATCGTAAGATGGATCAGCTCTATGCTGGGTAGCAGGGCGGTTATGATCGGAGTGGGAAACACGAACATTAAAGGTGTTGCTACTAGAGGCTGTCCACAAGGTGGTGTGCTCTCCCCACTTTTGTGGGACCTTGTAGTAGATAGCCTTCTACGTTGCCTTAACAAGAAGGCTTACTATACCATCGGTTACGCGGTTAAGGAAAGTTTGAGAATATCCTGTGCGATTTGATGCGGGATGCTCTCAGATTATTAGAAAAATGGTGCACGGAGCGGTCTCTCTCGGTTAACCCGACCAAGACGGAGCTTGTTTTGTTCACTAGAAAAAGAAAGCTAAGGAATATGAGAATGCCTAGCTTAAAAGGAACCCCTCTCAAGATGGCATCCGAAGTCAAGTATCTGGGAATTATACTGGACAGGAAGCTGAATTGGGGCAGCCATATTAATGCTAAAATCACCAAGGCTGGCATGGCTTTCTGGCAGTGTCGAAGGGCAATGGGAAGATCGTGGGGTTTTTCTCCGAAGATCGCCCTCTGGCTCTACACGGCCATAATAAGACCTATGCTGTGCTGTGGTGCACTCGTTTGGTGGCCCAGAACCAAATTGACAACAACAGCATCCTCTCTATGCCGGCTGCAGAAATCAGTCTGCTTGGCAGTAACGGGAGTGATGCGAACGACACCCACTGTGGCCTTGGAGACTCTCCTATGCCTTCCTCCGCTGGATCCCTATGTGGAGGAGCAGGCGGTGAAAGCTGCTCTTAGGATGCGAGCATGGGGCCTTTGGACCCATAGGCAGGGAGGTGGGCATGCACGGATCCTTGAGGTCTGCTTGAAAAGAGTGCCTCTTCTAGATCTAGATGCCGACCAAATTTCTCCCAAATATATGTTTGACAGGAAATTTAACATCTTGCTAAATGCAAGAGAAGCAAACGAATCAGACATAAGTCTGTATACGGATGGTTCCAAAAGTAATACCGGCTCAGGCTCAGGAATTTTCTCTTCCGAAATACAGCTGGATAAAAGTTTAACGCTGGGTAGATATGCTTCCGTCTTCCAAACGGAACTCATGGGTATACTACAATGTGCGGAGATAGTCCAGGAAAAGGATATCCGGGGCAAAACAATTCAAATACTCACAGACAGCAGAGCTGCTCTTATGGCATTTGGTCGTCAATTGTGAACGGTCCTTTAATCCTCTGGTGAATTTTAGTTAAATAGTGAATGATTAGTATCACACACGCTTTATCTTGACAATTTTTAATCACGCAAATTGTTGTGCAAAGATTATTTATTTTGTATTTAATTAACATAAATGAATTATTTTAAATTGTAATGGTGAAATTGTGTAACAGATAATTTAACTATGCTAAGAATTTACAAACAGGTAGGTAATAATAAATTACGATTTATTATATCAATTTTTAATATCACTTCTTTTCTTTCTTATTTTAGATTAAATTAATTGGTACCTTTTTCGCTCGTTTTTCGATATCCCATCGACTTTTACTTATCTTGATGCAGGTAAATATTTTTAGGTTAAGTTACGCCTTCTTCTACTTGAATTAAATTATTTCTTTAAATAATCTCAAACTATTTGCTTTCATTCCAAATAATTATTTTTCTTATTCCAATTTACCATAAACTTGGCAAAATCTCCATGACGTAAACTTCATAAATTGGGTTAATCACAAAAACATAATACTTCATAAATTAATTAACTTAAAACCATAATATTTCATAAATTAACTGCTGCTGAGACCATCTTCTCGCAATGAAATTTGAAACAATACCAACGCCGGCAACTCCCGCCACCTCCATTTATAGGTTTCTCGAAAACAGCCTACCACATTATCAAATTTCCGAATTTGCATGGCACCCCCAATCTGATTCGAAATTATGACCATCACCAATCTTCCCGAAATCCTCAGAAAACCTCGATCCCGACTCGAACAACCTCCACACAAATTACTACTAAAATTGGCTCACCAGAGACCGCGCAGGAAGCAAATTCCCTCCTCGTCGCCACGACAACCGCCAGAAAGTTTAAATGAAAAGATAAAAGTTACCAGTTCTTCATGCATCTGCATAGCTGCAGTGCATCTACATCCACATTCCACGAGCCATCGATTGAAACCAGGTTTTCATTTTATATTTAATTGTTCATTTCGTTTCTAATTCTGTTCTTGTTTATTGTTATATTTTGAGTAGTTAGTTTTAGTTTTAAATTACACACGCTACACAAAACAATACACAAAACGAGTTACCTGCTCAACTTTTTATTAATTTTTATATTTGAATAAAAATTTCAGTTTATCTAAAAAAATTGCTTTCTTAAATTCATAAACAAATAAGATTTAAAATAACAAAATACATACGGCGCCCAACAAAAATTGTGCACCCATTAAAACGAGAGAAATGTGAGACGACGCCGACAATAAAAGGTTATTTGTAGAAGAGC
Organism: Cantharis rufa; assembly: GCA_947369205.1. Classification (NCBI taxonomy): domain Eukaryota; kingdom Metazoa; phylum Arthropoda; class Insecta; order Coleoptera; family Cantharidae; genus Cantharis; species Cantharis rufa. The sequence goes on from OX376308.1 coordinate 12,522,140, forward strand.
AAGGTAGTAGCAATATATTATATATACTGCGCGCGCTGCTCGATTCCGAACAATATTACCACAGGATATAATTTCTGTATGACAAATATTAGCCACACAAAATAAGTCTTTCAGTTAGTAAATATAATTTTCGTTAAACAATTTTCCTTTTGCAAAACAATGAGTTTTACTTATAAAAATAGTATTTTTATTTTACTTTTTTTAATTGTGCAATTGTGTTATACATGTGGTAAGAATACTACTTTTGTTGTAAAATCCTGTAAATTTTGTTGTTTCTACAAGTATAGAAACACATTTTGGGTAAAATGTAAAATGATCTTACTATTTTTAAAATTGGCACTTTCTTTGGGTTTTAGATGATATCAGTTCGGCAATATTTATATTGTCGTGCTACAAAACTCCTATTTTAAAAATTTGAAATTCCAGACCATATTTGGGGTTTGCAATTAGTTCAATTGATTTGAATTTAAAATTTTATTTGTTTATGTTGAATGTTTTATAAATTAAATTTTATTTTATAGAGAATAAAGTTTTTCCGCGCTAAAAATTTTATGGGGGCAAGATGATTTTGGTATATAACTTTGCTTTTTGCAAAAAATGGTAGCCGAGATTATTTATGAATATATTTAAGTAATTATGTGCGATTTTTGGGTTTTGATCAAGATTTAAATTATGTTCATGTACATAAGTGGATCTATTATTGATAATTTGGATTAATTTTGTCGCAATTCAGACGAGTTTTGAAAAATTTTTGGAAGTAAGTTGTGGAGAATATTTGATTAATTGATTTTAAGATTAAATAGGTTTAATTGGAAAGGGGAATTTAATTTGTATGTCAATATTTAAAATCACATAGATTTCCGGAATATAATAATAATAATGTTTATTAAGCAAAAATATATATATACACATGAGTAATAAAGATTGCTTAAAAGGCAAAAGTTCAGCAGAGCTGATTTTCAACCATTGCCCATCAAGGAGACCCTTGAATTTGTTTCGCCATCAGCAGTTCCTTAATACGTGCTTTGAACGATAGCTTCGAATTGGCATTCAGGTAGTGTGAAGCAAACTTATTAAACGTGTGGGCAGTTCTGTACTGGAAGGATCCCTCAAACTTCACAGTCCTGTGTGTAGGCACCGACAGAGCTCCATTATTGCGTAGGTTTAATTCATGACATGACGATCTTTGATTAATGAATTCATGCAAGTAACCTGGGCGACCAGACTTGTAGACACTATAAAGAAGAAGAGCAAACTGTAGTTCACAGCGTGCCTCAATCTTCAATATTTGCTGTGAGTTGTAGGTTGGAGTGACATGGTCCCATCGATCAACGTAGTAGGCGTAACGAAGACATGCATTCTGGAGCACTTGCAATTTATTCTTCAAATAACCAGTTAGGCATCCATAATAGACTGCGGAACAATAGTCGACGTGACACAATACTAGACTTTGAATCAAATTCCATTTTACTTCTGAAGGTAGAAGATGCTTATATCTATACAACGCTTTTAGTTTAAAATATCCCATGCTGCAAATTTTATTTACATGGTTTTCGAAAGTCAAACCACAATCCCAAATGACGCCAAGATTTTTTGTCTTTTCGTTGAAGTCGATCACATTGTTGTCTAGGAGAATATCTGTACATTTTAAATTATTAGCCACTGCTCGACAGCGTGAGCTGCCGACACAGAGACATACAGTTTTGCTGGGGTTGAGGAATAAGCCATTCAAAGAGGACCAGCGGAGCACCAGTTCAAGACAAACATTTACGTCTCGGACAATTTCATTAATAGACGATGGTTCGCCTGAAATATTCAATTGAGTGTCATCCATATACTCATGAGAATTTGTGCCTTCTGGTAACACCTTGGGAAGGTCAGCCGTAAAAATAATAAAAAGAAGTGGTCCTAGTACACTACCTTGGGGAACACCACGAGTAATTTGATGATACTCGGATAAGGTCGAGTTCAGCTTCACACATTGTAATCTTCCTTTAAGGTAGTTGATGAGTAATTTCAGTGCAGACTCACCACATCCATAGTGTACCAATTTAGCGATTAGAAGATCATGATCGATTACATCAAAAGCCTTGCTGAAATCAAGAAGTGCCATTACAGTGACTTTGGAGTTATCCATGTGGCTAATCACATCATTTAATACCTTAGATGGAGCAGTCGTAGTGCTAAATCCAGAGCGAAATCCCGATTGAGTGTTAGGAAGAACGTCAAATTTTTCAATATGCTCAAGCAGTTGAAGATGGATGAAGGACTCAAGTACCTTCGAGAGAGCTGGTAAAATGCTGATGGGTCGGAGATCCTCAAATCTACAAGCAGTACTGATCTTCGGAAGAGGTACAATGATCGATTTTTTCCACACTTCAGGAAAAGTTGATGTCTCCAGGCAGTAGTTGATCAGGTGAGTAAACGTGTCCACACAAAACGGCAGGACAAGTTTTAGCATTCTAGATGAAATGTTATCGATACCCACAGCATTCGACTTAAGTTTAGATATAGATCTAACAACGTCGTCCGGGCTGACCAAGCAGAATGCCAATTTTTCAGTGATCCGAGGGTGGCAACTATTTCTAAATTCATCGATAGTTTTCAGGTTGATGGTGGTCTTAGGTGCGGAATTGGCAAAGAACCCATTCAGCAGGTCGGGATCAGCGTTCTCTAAATCCATTTCGTTTTTGGATCTAGCATGTATGTTTGCACGATCAAAAAACTTCCACAGCTTCCCAGGACTATTTGAACGGATATCGACTTGATGTTGAAAGTAGGCTTTCTTTTCATTAGATATGGCTTGTGTGACGTAGTTACGAATGTCTTGATAGCACTTCCAGTCAGAGGACTTCTTAGTTTTGACATATCTCTTAAAAGCTTTTTGACGAAGCTTAATCATGCACCGTAAGGTATATGTTAGCCAAGCCGGCTTTTTAGTATTGATTCTAACCGTACAAACAGGAGCGTGCATATCAAAAAGGTATGTAATGGCAGAGTTGACATAGGTGAGCTTATCGTTGATATTATCATAGTTTACAACATTAGTCCAGTTAATGTTACTAGCATCGAAAGCAAACTCTTCCGTGTTGATATTTTTGAGATTTCTGAATGTTGCATATTGAGGCTCAGAATTTTTGCTACTGACATCTAGCCTGCAGCTCACTAAGCAATGATCCGTCATGTGGGACATGTCGTGTGTAGTGGCATGGGAAAATGCAATGTCATTGCTCAGGCAGATAACGTCAATTAACGATTCCGAGTTAGCAGTGACTCGTGTAGGCTGGTTGATAACTTGCACCAGATTAAATGAGTCAAACAGCGACTTCAAAGATGCACCAAGAGTTGAGTCAGAGAGCAGGTTCACATTAAGGTCTCCCAAAAGGATAATGCCATCATATTCAACAACCAGCATAGACAATATACGTTCAAGTTCATCGATAAAGGCAGCTGAAACATGTGGTGGACGATAAATCGTACCCACTGCATATGATTTATTGTTAATGCAGATACGAACCCATAGCTGCTCCAGAAGATGAGTCCTACTATCATTCAAGTTAATGATTTGGTTTTTGATGCCTTTCCGAACATAGCAGCACACCCCGCCGCCTCTGCTCAAACGATCACATCGATGTAGAGAATAGCCAGGAATTGCAATTAACGTTGAAGGAAACGATGGCGGCAACCAACTTTCTGTGACAGATATAATTTGTAATTTTAAGTTTGTCACTTCATTGACAAAATCGTCGAAACATTTCACAAGCGATCTAATATTTAAGTGAGCAATTATAAAATCATTGCAGTCACGCTTGACAGGCTGACAGCTGTTCGCTTTAGCATGTATTCCTGCCCGGTTGAATATTTCGTGGTCCACGAAAAAAATTAAAGTGCCTTACGTTAATGTTCTTAGGCCAGAATTCAGGTTTGGTTAACGTATCATGAAGCGAAATGTCAGCACCTACCTCAAACGACGTGGAATTATTAAATGTGTTTAATTTAGTACACTCGAATGCATGATTAGGAAGCTTACTATTCAGAAAATTTCGAAGAGAATCTTCGGTGGCGGTAGTGCTAACTCTACTGATGTAGAGCCAACACCTACTGTTAGTCCCAACAAAATCGGCGGAGGATTCGGTAGCCAGGCCGACAATAGCTTTCTTCGGTTTACGTGACCTTTTACGTGAAACAGTTTGGTAAAGGCCCTCGGTGTCCTCAGCAGCAATAATTCCGACATCCTCACTTGCTTTCGATGCGACATACTTGTTACCATTAATAATTCTCTTTAGCTCAGGTTCTTTCAAACAGTTAGCAACATCCGACACCGAAATATTTTGTCGTTTATTCAGTTTAACACTTGGTAATTTTGAGGTTGTATTTGCAGAATTGACAGGCGCTGTGGCGAGGTTCAACATTTTCTTGTTAGCTGCGTTCAATTGAGCGGTTTTGATTTGGTTATTTACTGTTGCATTGTTTGCATAACATGCATGCGAATCTATCTTTTCGTTCAACAATTTGATAATTTTGTTTTTATCACTTACCAATTCGTTCAAGTTTTCAATTTGTTGCTTCAAGCAGCAGAGCAGTTCACCCGCCAGGCCACGTGTTTCGCCATTGATCTCCAATGTGTCATCTTTGTTATTCATTTTCATTGATACATCATAACTGTGAAGCACGTTACCATCTTTCAGCTTTCCTATAGGTAGCTTTCCTTGTGTGATTAAATCAATTAAATCACTTTTGGTAAGTTTATTCAACTCGGTCACGATGGCCGATAAATTATTGATGTTATCCATCGTAATTAATATAAGTAATTATATTATACACTTAACCTCAAAAAACTTAAATTCCAGTATAATAGAAGTACTGATTAAAATATAAAGATTAATAATTCAAGGCAACGTAAAACGAGATACGGGCGCGACGTTGTGGTCGCGCTATCGCTACATTTTGGTTTACCATTTACTATTGGAAATTTCGGAACATTTCAACAAAATGAATTTGAATATTTGTTTTATTACAGTTCTATTTGAGATAATTAAATTAGATGTAAAAAATTAATTTGGATTTTGATTAATTAATTATGGTTTAGAGCAGGGGTCGGCAACCTATGACTCGCGGGTCACCGAGTGACCCATTTACTAATTTCAAGTGACCCACTTTAGTTCCGAGAAAAAGTATAAAGCTTATTTGACACGACGTTAAATTTTACATAAAATTTACGTGTAAATTTTTAAGAAAATAAATATTTAACACCGTTGCATACAGAAAATTTATCAGTAAATTTTGTGTTAAATTTTCATGTAAAATATTTAGAACATCTTCTAAATTTGGTGGTAAATGTGCGCAGTAAACATTTTCCCGCCTAAAGTCCGCCCACTTTGGATTTTGAAGTTGACGCACATTTCATATAACCTCAATAACAAAAATGATGAAAACTGGAGGCAGCTCCACGAAATCGGCATAATGCATTTGCAGAATATGTGACATATAAAATACAGCAAATTGAACCAGACGTTGCAAACGAACCGGAGGAAAATATAATACAATTATTGTTCGAAGGATTAAGAAAATCGAAAACATAATCCTCATCAATATATGTATTTTAAATTCATAAGTATTCAGTTTTAATGTACTTCTTAATTTAATAAATATAGAGTGTAAATAATATCCAATTAAAGTGTCTTATATTGATGTAGCTAAAATAAAAGGCTATAACCAAGCAAATTCCGACCTCTGGTTTAGAGTCTCATGCTGAATAAAAATGGTTGCTCAGTTGCTAATTAAAAATTTTACACATAAATTAATATATTATATTGTTGTCCTGGAAAAAATTAATAAAAAAATTTTGAGTTAGACAAATATTTGAGTTAATTGTTTTAAATTTGAATTTTGTTTGGAATGTTGAATTTGGTTTATTTGTTGTCATCCACAAGCTAAATGAGTCAGTGGGATTTTTCCTTTTTGTTGACACATACCTGAAAGATTGTGTCCAGGAGTTTTTTCATGATAATTTCATCTGATGATAAAGAAAAATATTTCCAATAAAAATAAATTTCGTTTGAGAAATTAAAAGAAATGATTTGGTAAGTGCTACGCGAAATCATTCATAATATTAGATTGTAAAGGTGAGGATTTATTAAAAAAGTTCAAGTGTTCAAAGTTTTGACGACTACCGGTATATAAAATTTTATGAAATAAATTTGGTTCCACACAAAGAAAAAAAAGAAAGAAAAAATGGAGTTTTGATAAAGGGGAAGAAAAGTAGGTTCATTAGGGTGAAACAAAAAATTGGCCGGATCAGAAGTTTTTATGGTAAAACATGGGTTCAAGTTGTAAAGTGATCAAAAATAAAACTGGTACTATAAAATTTAGAATACCGCATGCGAAGGGAGATAATTTTTAATCAAAGTATGGTTTTAAAAATGGTCTGATTTATATGGGTATTAAAGGAAAAAATTTTAAAAAATTAGATTTGCCTAATATTTAAATGGTGAAAAAGGATAGGGTCGAAAAACAAATCAAGATTGGGATAAATGGATTACTGGAATAATATGGTATTAAATTTCTGAACCTAAGTGAAAAGAGGAAGATAGTCTGAACAAAATTGGAAATCAGATAAAAGTTTATTAAACGCTAAGGGCGAACTGGATGGACAAGGTAAATTTAATTATCATGATAGTGTCGGAAAGACTATTTGCTAACTAAAATTTCATGAACACAGAAACTCAATTTCAATATTTTATGTGTATCATCCGTTGCCGTTGGGATTGCGAGGACTAGAAAATTTTGATTTTAAATGTGACTTGAAATCTCAACAGTAGCATTACTGATGTCATTTTCTTGGAATTGATTTGTAATCACTTTATTGGAAATATTAATTTAAAATTTAATAGAAGAAAAACTTACTGGATGCCAACTTTTATAAATTTTTTTTTTGAATTTTTAAGTTTCGTTGTGTATGACAATAAAATAAACTTTTAGTTGATTTTTTTTCTTTGAAATAAGGTAGAATTTTCAAATAACTGAGTCATTGCTGGTTTTTTTTAAAAGAGTCTCATTGTTCTAAATATCTGTTAGGTTCTAGTTTTTTTTTAATTTTTGGGTTTTCTTGAAAATCAGATTCCTAACATATCAATATACATTGCTATGTTTATTCTTGCCTATAACACTAAAATCTTGAATTATCCATAGTTCGGGTAAAATTCATGTACAACGACTTTGGTCGAAAGCATTGAGTTAAATAAGGAAATCATCTTAGAATTATTTTTATCAAATTTCTTTCCAAGTCTTCATTGGGGGAGATTCAACTGAAAATAAAATGTTTATTAATTTATAAAGTAAATTTAGGCAACGTACCAGATATTTGTTATCGGAGAACCTTCAGCTACGATTGGTCTGGCATTGCAAGTTTTGTTATGGTTAAAGTCAATCTGGACATTCCAATATTGCAAAGTTGGATTGTTTCCACCATATAAAAAATCGTTGTGCTGAAAATTGAAAATATTAAACATGCTGGAGTGAAAATTGTATAAAATTTGTGTTTATTATTGTTAGGTTAAGAATAGATTTAAGTGGTTACATTTTGGAACGATTATTTTGACCAAAATATTATAAAGGTGCGACGAAAGACGATTAGGTTCGCGAGTGTTCACGGGTTTGTGAAAAATTAGGATTTTTGTGGTGCAAATGCGTGTAAGAAAAAAACGGTTGCATTGGAATTTTACAAAAAGTCGTTTGGACTTACGAAAGAAGAGTCTAACAAGAAATGGAAAACATCATCGGAAAGAGCAGGAAATTCTCTTTAATTTAGGACAATTTGAAGATCCGATGATGAAAATTTAAGAGTATAAGAAGAGATTCCATCCGAGAATGTGGACGGATCTAGACAAATTGGACTTTTTAATTGAAGCTGGAGTCCGACCGGAAACATTTAGGATAGGAAAATTTATACGAAAAAGATGAAGGATTAAAAGTTAATGACTTTAGATAACTTTTAATCTCAAGAAAATTGTGTTGGTGGTTACACCAAGTTAAATTAAGTATTTTAGTTAGTACAGCAACGCAAAATTTGGCATCCTATGGAACCGCGAATTATCATTGGTCGATGCGAAGATCATCCACCACCCTAAATTTTAATTTAGTGGATTTTTATTGGTAAATGGCATTATCGATGGACATTGGTCAATCAGCCATAAAACGAATAATTTGGTTCGGATTTCGTATAAAAGGAGGTGCGTTTGTAAAAATAAGAGAGTTCGTTTCCAATTTTTGGACTAATTGCAGCGGGAGCTTCCGCCCGACAAATCAGAAAATTTAAATAAAGTATTTTTCTGTGAAAAATTTTGAAAATTAATTTTTCGGTGATAGAAAAAGGACCCCGCAATTTCCTTATGGAAACTGGCTTTCGGCCAAATTTTTTGTAAATTCGGGAAATAATAGTTCTGAACTAGTCGATCAAAAGTGTTTATGGACCCAAAGTCCAAATGTCAATAGTTTAAGAGATACAGCTCTTCGAAGTTGAAGTTTTATCATGCCCATGCACCCATGCACTTATGATGTTCTTGTTAAAGACAGCTCTGCATACATGTATATCATGCGTACATACATACATATATATATCTATTATATATATACACATCTACATATTTTCCGGTGCATAAGACGCATCCCATTGAAGGGACGTTTTGTGAAAAAAATGAAAATGATAAAAATATAGTTTTGAAGAAAAAAATTCGTGTAATTGTAATAAAGCACGTCTTATTTGTTTAAAAATAATTACGGGATGATAAAAAAATAATTCGGTTCTGTTATTTTGATGTCTGTTAGCCGACGATGATTAGATAAAACTTCAACTTCGTAGAGCTGTATCTCTGAAACTATTGACATTTGGACTTTGGGCCCCTGAACACTTTTGATCTACTAGTTCAGAACTATTATTTCCTGAAATGACAAAAAATTTGGCCGAAAGCCAGTTTCCATAAGGAAATTGCGGGGTCCTTTAATAAAGTATTTTTGAGGTTAGAAAAATTATAATTGTCGAGCAATGGCAATTTATATAAAATAATTACAAAAATTATTTACTATGAAAATTTACTTTCAACAACCAACAATTCTTCAAAGAAGACGTTAGAAGATATAGTCAACTATAATTTCAAAAGGATTACGTGCATACTGAAATTTAAGTGATTAGGTTGTGTTGTGTTGAAAGGATTACATAAGAAGAATATAAAAGGTAGATAAAACTATTTTGATTGTAAAAATGTTGTGTTTTAGGCTTCTATACAACGTATAGGAAGAAGCCTTATGATCTAGCTCCGTGTCCGTCTGTCCGTCTGTCCGCATAATTCAAAACCAATCAGAACGCACGTTCTTAAAACAATTTTACTTCATATAGAATATTTTTAGATTGGTATTAATTATTCAGATTATTTACATATATATTTTTTAATCCGATATTCTTATTTTGTATTTTTAGAGTAGGTATTTTACGTGTTTCTAATACGGTATTCGGTACGTGTTTCGGGTATTTTAATATTTCATTATGAATTGTGTTTTATTTGTGGTTTGTAAATTGCAAATATTTACCTATAAAGGTCGAAATAAAAAAAAAATATTAAAATGTTAGCGTTTTCCTTATATAGTAAAAAAATCTACCTAATTAAAAGATTAAGGCATTAAATATTGGAATAAAATAAAGCCCAAATAATTTAACCTACCGAAAAAGTAGATGTATAGAAGCCTAAGAACTGTCGCAAAAGCGAGTTCCACCTTGTTTTTTTAGGTAAAAATGTTTTTTTTAGTTTAAGTTAAAAATATGTGGAGTTAGGTTCATGTTTTTGTGTAATTGTAAGAAAATTGTACTTACGTGTGATATGCAATTAAACCCGATGACAGAAATTTATAGCATTTCAATTCACTCCACAGCACAACATTTATATTTGTTTTCAGAAAAGTTTTTAAGACTGTCACCAAATTTGCACAGGTACATTTGACGAAATGCTAACGAAAAATGGTCGTTGCTATCTTACTTTCATAATCATAGTAATGGTATGTTCAGTGGGGTGTACATGATAAGTAAGATAGGTAGGTCTGCTATAGTTTATTTTTTTTTATTATTATTGTTATCAATAAATGATAACTGGCGCCGGGCGATTTTAGGAGACCATCGTAACTTATTTGTAGCGTATCACAGCAACATATGTATTGTTGTATTATTTTACATAATATGCAATTTCTATCAGGTAGCGGCTCCCACGAAGAGATAATTCGACTTGCTTAGATCGTGGTCAGTTTATTTGTTTTTAAGTCCTGCAAATGAGTTATAATTATTTAGAGAAAAATTAAAAAAAGGCTAAATTTATTACTTTTAACACTTACTGAACACATATTTTTATTTGTAATTTTATAAACATTAATTTGAGTGATATGGTGATGTGCTTCGAAAACAACCTACGAGAAAGGAAAATAATAATAATTTGTGCAACATCCTATATGTAGTTGAAGGACTTACGTGGTGTGAATTTTCTTCAGGTTGGGGCCAGGTGGTGGATTCCATGTGCGTTGAGAGCCAAGCGGTACGCTTGATTTGGTTGTGCGTTATTAAAATTAAGAATTTGTTTAATTTTTACTTTGAAACAAAGTAAAAATTAATTTTTGGATCCATAATGTGGAATTTTGTGAAGAATCGTGAAGTTCAGCAAAGAATAGCTAAAACAATATTAAAATTTGTAGACAACGTGGTTGAAAATTTACAAGGTGAAAAATTAGAGGAAGACGCCATTTTGGGGAAGATAAGAAAAATTTTAATGCAGATGAAAATTTACTTACCTGCGATAAATTTAAAGTTAGTTTTAGGGCCAGTTGTATAACATAAGATCAACCTTGGATCAGAGTTAACTTTGATTTCGAGCACTCCGATTGGATCAACAGTAAGTTGATCCTGGTTTAACTCTGATCCGAGGTTGATCTTCTGTTATACAACTGGCCCTAAATCTGGATAATTATTAAAGTTGGATCAACGAAAATAAGATTGATAAGTTTCAACCTAACGCACTTTGGATATTTAAATATACACCAGATGTTAAGAAAACTTACAAATACGATCCACACGTGTCAACTTGTAAAAACGAATGTGACTCAAGATCCACTGGACATTCGAACTTTCGAACAAGACCTCATTTTTAGATCGATAAGTTGCTTGTAAATTTTACTCAGGCATCGTTGCATTAAGCAATTGCACTCAAAACAAGTTTTTCGTGCATTGCTATGCAACGATGCCTTCGTATTTACAATACAACTTATCGATCTAAAAATGAGGTCTTGTTATATTACTATTAATAATTACATTTACAAAAGGTAAACAAACACTTACACTGGCAATTGTGTCTCTTCCTGCGGAAAGAGTGCCTCATCCGGTTCGATGCCACGCCTCTTTGTTTACATAATTTTGACGTTTGTCAATTTCAAATAAATGTTCGCGTAATTATCAATAGTAATATAACAAGACCTCATTTTTAGATCGATAAGTTGTATTGTAAATACGAAGGCATCGTTGCATAGCAATGCACGAAAAACTTGTTTTGAGTGCAATTGCTTAATGCAACGATGCCTGAGTAAAATTTACAAGCAACTTATCGATCTAAAAATAATGAGGTCTAGTTATATTTATTGAGATAAATACGCGAACATTTATTTGATATTGACAAACGTCAAAATTATGTAAACAAAGAGGCGTGGAATCGAACCGGATGAGGCACTCTTTCCGCAGGAAGAGACACAATTGCCAGTGTAAGTGTTTGTTTACCTTTTGTAAGTGTAATTATCTCAATAAATATATCTCGACCTCATTATTTTTAGATCGATAAGATGCTTGTAAATTTTACTCAGAGTACGTTCCACTTTCAGCCCACGACGACCGCGGCTTGGTCGTGTCATTTAGCGTTCCACTTATACGTTTTCGCCCACGGCGACCACGGTCGTTTAGTGTAGTGGAACGGCTTTTGTGATCTTTGTGGGCGAGCTAACGTCATTTTGAATTTTCATATTCAAATTTTAAAATGTAAATCTTGATGTTGATAACCTTACAAGTTTTGCACAAATTATTATGATGAACAGTTAGAACAGAGCAAGTACAAGTTTACTTTTGCATATTGCTATGAAAATGACAATATTCTTATGAAAAAAAACAACATTATTTTATAACAAGTTATGGGAAATAACTTCACAAGTTAACTAAAGAATAATATATTTATATATTTTAATTTCATAAATAATTTTCACTATCGGCATTATAAAATGCAATTTTTTTGGAATCCATTCTTAAACTTTCAAATTTGTGCGCGAAAAAACTTTCACGATCACGGCAACCCACCTTTTACAGTGGGGCTTCGTGGTCGTGGTAGGCTAGCAATCGGTGACGTCATTGATGATGTTTTGAGCTCAACCGCAAGGACCGCGGCTTTAGGTGGAACGCTTAAAAGTCGCCCGTGGTCGACCGTGGGCTGTAAGTGGAACGTACCCTCAGGCATCGTAGCATTAAGCAATTGCACTCAAAACAAGTTTTTCGTGCATTGCTATGCAACGATGCCTTCGTATTTACAATACAACTTATCGATCTAAAAGTGAGGTCATGTTATATTAGTCCGGTCAATTTGGACATCCAAGGTTACAATAATTCTCACACGGCTGAAAATTGGTAGGATTGTTTAAAACACTATTATAAATGAAATGTAAAAAGTCCTCATCGATCCGACACCTGGAAAAAAATTTACTCGGGGGTCAAAGGTCACCAAAACGGGTTTTTCGCAATTTTCAGCAAAACGGTAACTTTTATCATAAAATTAGCTTAGACAAAAATTGTAGATCAGATAATTATCTATAAAAAATGTCTATATAGTTTTTCTCCTAAGGGTCACCGTTTTTGAGATATAACAATTCAAAAAGTTAGAAGAGTTGTAATCTACTACAAAAAACTAACACAAATTTTTAAAAACAATTTTGTCTTGTGATAGGTTATTTTAATCACCTTGAAAAGCTTTATCTAGAATAGGTCTTCACAACATGTTTTGTTTTCCGAGGACGGGTTGTTAGCCCCTCCCTCAACCCTCCTCCTTTATCCGGGCTTGGGACCGGCAGTGAAAGCCGAAGTCAGCCAAGACCCACCCAGGGTTGTAGAGCTGCACGATTAGATTAGATTAGATTAGATTAGAATAGGTGAAATTAAATTTCTATCTGTCATCTGTCAAAAATTACAAGCTGCCAAAGTTTGAACTTCAAGAGTGAATAACTCATGAATTATTGAAGGGATTTCAACCAAATTTTGTATGTAGAAACATTGCCCCAACAGAACTTGACAGCATACAGAACCATTTGATAAAAACCAAGAATTCAACATTAAAAGCATAGATTACTTTTTTTTGAGAAAACTTGAAAAAAGTCCTTGTCCCTCGATTTGTATTAGCCCTGGCAAAGATTTCTTTGCCAAAACCTTATTTTCACCACTAGAGCCCACCGAAAATACGTCCAAAAAGTTACCCGCGTGAAAACAGCAACTAAACTCAGCGACAAATTCTTATTTAGATAGTTGCGCATGCGCAGTAATTCACATTTTTAATAATTTATTACTATACGTCTTTTTTTCACCAAAAATAATTATTATCGTAGACACTTTACTTTTTATTATGAGGTACACTTACAAATACAGCCTTGGCCAAATGTATTAGGTCACTTTTAAAATTTTAAGTTTTAAGGTTTTGCTCTAAATTTTAAAGCTTTTTTAATGAAATAAATTACAAGTATGGTTTTTAAATATGTTTAAATTATTTTTGCTATTAATATTTTTTAGGCCCACCAAGTGCCTTAATTACGCTAGCAATGCGTTTAGGCATAGTAGCGACTAAATTGTATAGCACATATCTTGTGTAATTTTGCCCCACTCTTCAAAAACTACTGCTTTTAATAGGTTTTTTGGTGTGGTGTTATGAAGCACTATCTATTTTTTAATATTTGCCACCAATTTTGGATGGGGGACAGATCCGGACTTTGTGACGGCCAATCCAAAAGAGGAATTTTGTTTTTTTCAAACCATTTCATGACAACCTTTGACCAATGACTTTTTTTGATGTTTCTTATTGAAAAACGTAATTGCGGTCATCATCCTCGAAAAGTTTCACTATAAAAAGTTTAAAATGTTCTTCTTACATCTGGTTATAGGACGTGGAATTCAATCTTCCCTCGCAAATTTTAATGTCTCCCACGCCCCGAGCTGACATGGGCCCCCAAATCATAACAATATCACGACCAAATTTTACGGTGGGTGTTATACATTTAGGCCTGTACTGTTCCCCAACTCTTCTCCTTACATATTGAGCCCCATAGGTTGTCCGAAAGTCTGAAGAAGTTATGATTGAAATTTTGTTATTTAATTTTTTTATTTGGTTGGAAGAAATAAACAAAGTTTTGGTTTAATTATGTAAAAGTCAATATAAAATGCATACCTCTATATTACTTTCGTCGGACCAAATCACTTTTGACCAATCGTCAATTGTCCAAATTTTGTATTTTTGCGAAAAAATTTACCGCTTTTTAATCTGGGTAAAGACCCAGATTATCAAAGGATAATAAAGCTTTTTTTCGGGATTTATGACCATGCAAGTCAGCCGCCTGTAACCTAGGTCTAACTGTCCTCACCCATAAATCTACTTAAAACTGCTCCAGTAGGTCGTTGCGTAGATTTTTTGAAATTTTGAATTTCAAAAAACACACTTTTTCACATTTAAAATACGTTTTCGACCAGTTTTTGGTCGATTTTCTAGCAAAATTTGTTTCTTCTTTTTGTTTAAAGTAGTTTACTTTAACAAAGTAACCCCACAAAGCGAACACTTTAACTGTTTTGCAATTTTTGGTTGCGACATCCATTGCGAGTGCAACAGCACCATCTGACTACGTTCAGCAATACTTAATTTGCGTTTGCTTGGCATGATGGGCTTTTTAGACTAAGAAATGATAACTGGAAACAAAATACATAACAATTCATTCATTTGGAATTATTTTAAAGGATTTTAAAAATACCGTTACGGTCAGGTAATAAACTAGAAAATAATATTTTTATGACAATTTGTTCCTTATAACAACAAATTATGCTTAATTTGGATTAAAAACCTTTTAAAAGGTAGTAGGTATAACATAATGCAAAAAAATTTTTAAAATTCCCACCCGAACTAATACTTTTAGCCTAAAACCCGGGTGACCTAATACTTTTGGCCACGGCTGTATATTCAATTGTTGAACAAAATAATCGCGTTTAAGTTATTAATGAAAACATACAATTTAAATAACAAATTACAGAAATTAACTCCTTTAAATCTACTCATACTCTTGTTTTTAAACGCACACCATATATTCATCTATCTATAGGCTACAATCTCATATAAGTGTTAACAATTTAAACAGGGGCCCTGGGGGTAGAAACTGGCCCGAACGCTAGTTATTGCAAAACTAGCGGTTCAATGCCGTATTTTTCCAAAACTGCACATACTCTAGTTTTTAAACTCACACAATATATTCATCTATCTATAACCTACAACCCCATATAAGTGTTAACAATCTAAACAGGGGCCCTGGGGGTAGCAACTGCCCCCGAACGCTACTTATTGCAAATCTAGCAGTTCAACACTGTATTTCTCCAAAACTAGTACTCATATTCTAGTTTTTAAACTCACACCACATATTCATCTATCTATAGCCTACATCACTACTTATTTGTTAACAATTTAAATAAGGACCCTGGGGGTAGCAACTGCCCCCGAACGCTACTTATTGCAAAACTAACGGTTCAATACCGTATTTCTCCAAAACTACACATAAGTAAGAGTAAAACAACTGCATGCATTTTGTTGGCGGTGCGTGCGTTTACCTTAAAATTTAGGAGACAGGAGTGAGGAACAAGGTGAAAGATTTCACCAGGATATCAAAACTATAGAGGATCGATACCAAGAAAGATGGGATACTCACGTGATGTTAGATTACTGCTGGAGTTTACAAAGGAACTGCACCAAAATACATTCAAGAAAGTCACGGAAAAGAAGCTTCCAAAGTATTCAGTAAAATAGTGGTTTCATCGCTGACTTTTTCCTCTATCTTTGTCTATAAATTTATATCGTATGGTATAATCTTAATACATAAAATCCCAGCACGCTGCTGCTGCTGCTCCTCCTCCAGCGTGTCATTTTTTGGAGAAAAGAAAACTCTCTGATTGGTCAAATTTTTTACCAACCGAAAAATATATTAAACCACCGCCGGCGCCGGTACTCCCCCTGGGACGAGTTGCACATCAATCGAGTTTCCAACCAATCGGTTCTAGATGCTCGTCCGTGGACGGGCTCTCCAGCTAGTATAGCATAAAATAGTATAATTTATAGTATATAATTATATATTTGTATAACATAATAATAAAAATTCTGTTAGTTATTTTTGTGATCCATGGGTTTAACTTAAAATAGTGTAATATGTTGATGATGCTATATCTTCGAAATTTGAACTGATAGGCAAAAACTAATGCTATATTCGATTTCACGGCACCAAATTTATATAAAATCAGTTCCAAATTTCCCTGTACCAAAACCTGGCCTGTGTTATTTATTAAGACGACATGTTTCGTATAAATTTTTATACATTTTCAAGTCTGGTACAAAAAATATAGAATTAATATGCACAAATAAAGATTGAATCCCTACCTTTGAATTTGAGTAAATTTTAATTTAATTTAATTTTTATTTTTATTTTTGAAGTGTTTTTTGAAGTTTTAAAAACAATTATTGAATTACGTGAAAACGTGATGTAACGGATGGAAGGATAATTGTACCTGTTTGTTCAGTAGTTTGTTCTGTAGAATTAGATAGTGGAGTGTTAATTAAGAAATGAAAGAAAATAATTTAATATCTATAGAAAACCAACCCTCACCGACACACTAATACCATTCTATTCAAAACACAGTTTTATACCCAAATTATCTTCAAATGTCAAAAGAAAACCCAAAATTATAGAATTCAATGACGCATACAAATTAAAATGTTAAGATTGTGAATACCACTACATCGGTAAACTGGTCGCCAACTGAAAATTCAAATAAAAGAACACGAAGCAATTCACTCAACTTCTCAGGTCGGAAAACATAAAGTTGAAAAACCATCAAATCGATAAAGAAAGCATACAAATTCAACACAAAGAAGACAAATATCTTTAAACGAATTTTATAGGACGATTTTGAAATTTCCAAATTCACTAAAAATACTTCACAAACAGGAACAATTATCCTTTCCAAATTAATTCATCGAGTTGAACTAGAATGCGATCAATTAATTCTGTTATGTTTCTTTCAATCTTATGGTAGATTTACTTCAATTCTAGATTTTATAGAGACAATTAAAGTTTCATAGGTCTAAATAAATATGTCAACTAAATAATCGATTTCATTCAAATATTCCGATAAATTTATACCAAATAAACTAATTTTGTGCCACATCTAGCAGAGTTAATACAAATAAATCACCGTTTATTTGCCACAAACTTTCTTTTTTAGAAACATATTATTTGGAAACCAATGGAAATATAATTACTGTATTGCATGTCGAGAAAAAATCATTTGTGTAATGCCGCCACCTCCAGCATCCAAAGGAGGGAACTTCTGAAGAAAATATAAATTCAGATTTCGAAATAAATTTTACCCACCCTTCAAAAAATATTAGAAGTTCAATTTTTCTGGTAGGATCATTAGAAAATCTTTTAAAAGAAAGCATAGAAGGGAGACAGATTTTAATGAATAAATAACAACGATTTTTAAATAATAATAAATTAAGAAACAAGTTATTGCATATAATTATTATTAGTAGCCTTTTTATGTTAACAAAAAGTGTTAAATTGTAACTTGAGTTTTTATATATTCAACTGAATTTTTACATTTTTTTCAGAATTACTTCCACCACTTTTAAAGCTGCTAGTGAAGAAATAATTGAACTGTTCACAAAAGAAAGTAAATACACTCACTATATTATATCGTACCAGCCAAAGAGTGCTGTAACTCCAAAGTGATCCGAGTGATCCGCATCGTCTGCATCACCACCTCATTGTAATTATTATAAATTTATTTTATTATATTTTTAATTTAAAAATTTCTTCTCAGTGACGTCATTACCAACGGATGTAGCGACAGATGCCACTGCTCTGGCTAATTTAGCTTTTTTACAAAGCGCCCGCTGTTGAACCTTGGGACACTGTCCTTCTGTACTGGTTTCAAACTTTTAAATTAAGGCAAAAGGAGACAAAATTAACAATATAATAGATTATTTTAACAGATATCTAGCTTTAAAACAAAAAGAAGGATTTTCTTTGGTAAGTATTAGGGGAAAAGCAGGAACATAATATAGTATTTATATATAAGACATTCGACAAAGTTTAATATCTACAAATTTTAAATTGAACAATATTTTAATCAATTATTTCCTGAAAAGGAGAATAATCTATATACTGTAAGAAATAATATTAATGTATATAACCAATCTTATGATGACAATTATTTTAGTAATAGTACTAATTAATTACTGATATTAAATTACGTTAAACCGGTATTAAAAATTATAATGTTAATAATAACATACTTATTGTAACGCTTATCAAACAGAATATTTTATAGTATAACACTGGTTTAGCCAAATGAGTAGGGTAAGATCAGGTTAACTGAACAGGTAGGTTAACTGAATTACTTGCAGATATCTGGCATCTCTTAGTTACTTTTGGGCTCTAATTTTGACAATTCAAATACTTTCCTATAAATGTCACTTTAAGTTCATAATATATTCCAGAATATTAAAAATAACCTAATCATAGCCTAAAATAATTTTTATCGCGGCTGTTTAATTTTTGAACTCTTACATATTTTGCTTTACGTGAAAATTTCAGTATTTGACTCTTGATTATCATTATTGTTTTTTTTAAACCCATGTTGTTTTCAATTTATTTGTTAACATTTTTTATATACACAACAGATTATATGGCTTAATATTTTAAACTAACTCTACCTATATGTTCAGTTAACCTGCTGTATAGGGTTAACTGAACCATATTGCAGGAATGCAAGAAATTAAAAGTAGAAGGTGTATTTTTATAAACTTTGTGTTAGATATATTTTTTTTTATTGCATATAAATTTAAATATTTTCAAAAAACTGTCCAGTTAATATTTATTTGAATTAAAACTCTATAATAACAGTAATCGAACGCTTTGCTGTCCAGATACGCAATAGAATTTCTTATACTTGTAACAATAATTTATTCTAACACACAGTATTAAAATATTCTCTCAGTGATTGTTGAATATAAAATAAAGTTATTACCTCAAGAAAATATTCGAATCATAATAAAAATTAGATGGATTTAATATAATATATTTTTTAAGTCAAACAACTGCATTTATTTGTTCTAAAATTCTGTCATAGTTGTAACAAGTATAATCTGTTAATAAAAAATTTTTAAATTGAAAATACGTTTATTAAATGAATTAAAATACGGTTACTCGTTGAAACAAAATACATATTCCATTTATTTTAAGTTAACGATTTATTTAATAGAAAAATATATTTTTCAAATGATTTTATTTGTTCTGAATCTCTGATATATTTACATCTAGTGTATTACGTTAAGAAATTTGTTTAAATTAGCAAAAAGGTTTGATGATTTACTTCAAGAATAAATGCTACTTACGATAAAACTAAAATCTATTTAATTTAAGCATAATATGTACTAAATTAAACAATATGCATTTATTTGTTGTGAGATTATAATATATTTATATCAAGTGCGTTCTATTAAGAAAAACTTTTTCTTAAGTAAAACAAACATTTAGTTGCGGATATACAAAACAGAGATAGTCTTGGACTGAATATATTTTACTTACAATAAGTAAAAATTTCTATGCATGCAGTGTCTTAATTAGTTAAAGTTAATGCTTTGCGTTTTTTCTGTTGCAAACAAATTGTTTCTTACATTTCAATATTTGCTGTTGCATAGGTTTCTACAAACTTTCGATGGTGGTAAACAGCAGTGTACAAACTGTATTGAACCGGTTCACATTTAGGTGAGTGAGTGTGATATGGAGACGTACTAAGTATACCAATAATGTAGTATCGATCATTAATTTTATTCTTCAGAGACATACCGCCTCCTTCGATGTTAATCAAATTGCAAGTAGAGCTTACTGAAATGGATGGATCAATTATTTTTACAATTTTTCAAATTTTTATCTTATTTCAAATTTTGATTGTATGAAACTAACCGTTATCCAAATTTTCACCGCATATTTTGTCGATTGTTATATATGCTTGATAATTTCTGTATCTATTGGAATTACATTTACTGTTCGGTACAGGCAAAACTCTTACGACTTTTAATACATCAGGATCATGTACAGCACTATCAGTATCGGATATACCAGAATCCCAAGCAGTTAACTAAAATACAATATTATTATTTTTGTATATGAATCAAGAATTGCTATAAAAATTCTTAAATGGCTAAAGCTTTTGTTTATATCTTGTAAATCATTTATGTTAACTCACTATACCACTCTCTGGTAATAATAAATTATAAGATGATAAGTCAAAATTTAAGCACACAGGTTGTACAACTTGAGATGGCTCAAAAGGATGTCTTAAAACTAAAATTGCGATATCAGAATTATAGGTAGCTTGATATCCCTTATAATCTTTAGGAAAGTGCACATCTTTTACCTATAAAACAATTAAAATTAGAATATTTTCAAAAATTAGCTTTTTTCTTACTGTTGCAGATTGAGCAAAGTTGTCTCTGCTGTCGTCAAATCCAACATAATTTTTTCCCGACATTACGAAAATCCTTTCAAATGTTACTACTTCGTAATTGTGTTCATAGGTAAGAGAACTTGCAGCTAAATTAAGAATTTATATATTATTTAAATAAATTAATTAAAAAAATTGTTTGTGATATACTAATACTTATTAAAGAAAAAAAAACTAGCTACACACGCAAATATTACTTAAATTACATAGTCGATAACTAATTTAAATAATTATAATAATATTTATTCTATAGGTTATTTAGTAAACATAACTTACCAGTAAGAACTATATTCATAGCTATTAATGTTCCTCCACTTAGAAAGGCCTTTCTGTAAGTATAAATTCCTACATGCCATGGGTAATCTAGAAGCTCATTTTCATTTTTTTCATTGTTAGAACTTTCTTTTACACGTTTTTTACCACAAACTGCAATAAAAAATGTAAACTTCAACAGAATAAAAGTTCATTATGAAGTTCTGATGATGTAAAATAAATAAGAATATAGATAAAATCGAAAAAATGTAGTCGCATAACTTTCAGTTATGCTGTTGTCGACGAACAAAATTCATGTATATGGCCGGATTTTTTATACAGCCTTTAATTACATAAATAGTCCGCAATCAAGTTAATAGAGGACGCACCACATCTTCTGTAATGTAATAGATGGCGTTCTCTTTACTATTACAGATGAATGCCCACAGGTAAACCTTAGACTTTAGATCACAACAGTGTAGTCTGGTGTAGCATGTTGTTTTAAGCCTTATACCGCACTGCTGTTATATTTTCAAAGGTAAATATAAAATTATCATAAAACTTTGTAGACTTTTTAACCAAACATTGAATTTCATGTAATGCACATTAATTTTGCACCAGCACCACGAATAACCTCCGTTCCATGCCTGGTCGCAATGATAATCACTTTTTCATTTGACATTTTTGCATCATTAAAATGTTAAGAAGATTTGTTCAAAATTTAAAATGCACATACTAGGATAACATTGAGGTATGGGACCATCCCATATTCCTGCTTGACACAAACGTTTTGGATTCGATTGTATGGTAACTTCTTCATAAAACATTTTACAAGTTAAATGAGCTTCTGTTCCCTCCATTGGATTTTTGCAATTATTTAAAGTTGTGTTATTGAGTTTGCATGTAATAGTTAATGTTTCAGTTGATTTCAACGATGGACAAGCACCTGCAACATTTCATATAAATTAAATTCCCCTTTCCAATTAAACCTATTTAATCTTAAAATCAATTAATCAAATATTCTCCACAATTTACTTCCAAAAATTATTCAAAACTCGTCTGAATTGCGACAAAATTAATCCAAATTATCAATAATAGATACACTTACATGAACATAATTTAAATCTTGATCAAAACCCAAAAATCGCACATAATTACTAAAATATATTCATAAATAATCTGGGCTACCATTTTTCGCAAAAAGCAAAGTTATATACCAAAATCTTCTTGTCCCCATAAAATTTTTAGCGCGGAAAAACTTAATTCTCAATAAAATTAAATTAAATTAATAAAACATTAAACATGCAAAATTAAAATTTTAAATTCAAATCACTTGAACTAATTGCAAACCCCAAATATGGTCTGGAAATTCAAATTTTTAAAATATGAGTTTTGTAGCACGACAATATAAATATTGCCGAACTGATATCATCTAAAACCCATAGAAAGTGCCAATTTTAAAAATGTTAGTAAGATCATTTTACATTTTACCCAAAATGTGTTTCTATACTTGTAGAAACAACAAAATTTACAGGATTTTACAACAAAAGTAGTATTCTTACCATATGTATAACACAATTGCACAATTAAAAAAAATAAAATAAAAATACTATTTTTATAAGTAAAACTCATTGTTTTGCAAATGGAAAATTGTTTAACGAAAATTATATTTACTAACTGAAAGACTTATTTTATGTGTGGCTAATATTTGTCATACAGAAATTATGTATATCCTGTGGTAATATTGTTTGGAATCGAGCAGCGCGCGCAGTATATATAATATATTGCTATACTACCTTGATCTTCTACAAATAACCTTTTATTGTCGGCGTCGTCTCACACTTCTCTCGTTCTAATGGGTGCACAATTATTTTTGTTGGGCGCCATATGTATTTTGTTATTTTAAATCTTGTTTGTTTATGAATTTAAGAAAGCGATTCTTTTAGATAAACTGTAATTTTTTATTCAAATAAAAAAATTAATAAAAAGTTGAGCAGGTAACTCGTTTTGTGTATTGTTTTGTGTAGCGTGTGTAATTTAAAGCTAAAACTAACTACTCAAAATATAACAATAAACAAGAACAGAATTAAAAACGAAATGAACAATTAAGTATAAAATGAAAACCTGGTTTCAATCGATGGCTCGTGGAATGTGGATAGATGCACTTCTATGAAGAGCTGGTAACTTTTATCTTTCCCTTATGGAAGCCGTAGTGAATTACCCGATCGAACTTCGTGGGCACTAACTAATAGCTTCTTTCGAAAGATCTTGTTGATTACCTCTTCACACTTAACTTCTGCAATTATTCGCGACCGAAAAGTTATTCTCAATTGAAAATTAATTGTTCAAAAAAAAAAAACACGGCCGTTTACTCTGTTTCTTCATTCTAAACTGCTGAATGCCTCTTGTTATTTTAGTAACCTGCGTTCCCAAAAATATTGCCTTCCTGTTTAATTTAATTTAATCTAATAATCAAAGGTTCCTAAATTTCCCCAATGTTGATCTTTATATTTCTTCGACTTGGATCTTTTTCGATTCTTTATGGTAGTTAAATTAATGATTGGTTTAATTTCCTATCGTGGTATTTTTTTGAAATAAAAATTCCTTCCTTGCTCAACAATAAAACAACTACACTTTCCTCAAGCTATATTATATTTTCACAAATTAGTTTTGGCGCTGGCCTTCTTCAGTGTGATTCGTCAAAGATCTACAAAAAAAATCATCAAATGTAACACTTAAAATTTCTAAATTCTAAAGTATCTAGGTTTGCTTTTAAAAATTTCACAAGTTGTAACTGTGTACGTCAATACATAAATTAAAATTCTTCCTTGGAATTTAAGTACTTTAAGAATTTTAGTTGTCACATGATCTTTGATATTTCAGATGGTGGTAAATATTTGTTCTTCTGTATCTGGGTGACGGTACATTTGGTTTAAAGGTATTTTGTAGCCACATATTGAAATTTCGATGTATAAAAGTTTATTTTTAAATTTTAAAATAAAATATTAGAAAATGGTAAAACTTAAAATTAGCACAGGAACCTTAAAATTTGTTAACCTTTTAAGGACGGGACTGGTCGAAATATCGACCACCGATAGAACACAAAATATTTGTCGTTTTTCTACGTAATTTGATATACTGAACAGCCTCAGATTTAGGGGGAGCAAGACCCGTTCGGCATGTAAATTATATGTTTGAAGTTACCATTTGTTTGAAAAGCCACATTTCTGCTAGATTTTGTGTAAAAGCTAAATAATCGTAAAATAAAACCTAATAATCTAAAAATCGTGGGTATACCAAGTTTGAAGCCAAAAAAAGCAACTACAATAAATTTCGAAATACCGTAAGAAGTATTCACCTTATAGGGTGACTTTGTGACAGACCATCAATGTCTCCTTATTTTTAAATTTCTTGCCGAAAATGAAAAATTGAAAGTAACCAAACGTCTTGAGTTGAAGAGTAGGCATACCGCGACCTTGGTTAACACGCTCGTGCCTCTAACGCTGCAATAGTTGTTTCTGCACATCACACTGTAAAATACCGATATTGCGTTGTAAATAATATTTTCGGCAACTTTGTTCTGTGCAGTTTTTTGTATTCACGATCTTGCTTAAACAGGTACACTGAACCAAAAACCGTCATAAATATAATGAAAAAATCTATAGTACCTATTAATGAATTTTTTCATTAATTCTCAACCAATGATAAAGTTCATTGTAGCTATAAACTAAAATTCATTAATGTAATGATACAAAATTAAAAATTCAACAGTAATAAATTTAATGATAATTATCTTAGTTTTAAAGAAGAACTTCATTGATTTTCAACCTATGATAAGTTCATTAAAACTATGAACCTATTTCATTAATTTTATGAAATAATATGTTTCTATATCTAAGAATTGACTTCATTGCAATTATTACAATAGGTCATGATATATATGAAAATAGTTCATCGTATCTATGAAAATAGTTTATAGTATCTATAAAAGTAGTTCATGGCATACATGAATACAGTCATCGTTTCTAAGAAAAATCGTTCATAGTATCTATGAAATACGTTAATTGTATGTATGAAATAAGTTGATTACATATAGGATATCTCGGTTTATTGCATTAAGAAAACAGTTCACACAATTCAACAGTAATAGCGCAATGCCAAACAAAAAAAAGTAAGATTTACATAACAAAACCTTTATTACAATTAATTATTTAGTAAAAATATTCCTTCGACAACTTTTATAACAATTGATGACTTTGCCATCACACTTTCTTCTTCAATTTTATAGAAAAACGTTTGTATGAAATTCCAAAACGTTGCCGATTCCTTAACATATTCAAAATTAAACAAATGTATTGCTTTAAAGCAGATATCAACAGCTCGTACAAAATTGTTAAATGAGTATCGTATTTTCTGGAAGTATACGTAATAATCAGTTGTATTCAAAAGATCCGATCCAACAACCAGTATCAATGGTTGCAAGCTTTTAGAGTTTTTTTAACTTCTAATTTCTCTTCTAAAGCTTCGTAGGTGCTACACACCAACATAAATGAATCTTGAGAATCAGCAATACTGAATCTAATTATTCCCTGTTTTGAGGAATCCTTTCCCTTACCAACACTTCGTTGGTAATAAAGGTAATAAAGGTACTAAAACACCATGAAGTGCCCATAATGCGATAACATCCTTGGTATCTGTAAAAAATATGCAATTAATTATTACGGAAAAATCAAAATTTCGTTTCTGTCCCATAAATAACATTTGGCAAAAACGACTTTGTGAGAAGCTTGGACTTTTATTTGAGAATAATTCCGACTTTGCGAAATCAAAAAATTCGTTGCTCCATTCGCCTTATACAGTTATAGACGTCAAGGCAGACGGTAACTGTTTTTTTAGGTGCATATCTTTATGCATTACCGGAAGTGAAGATCACCACCAGGAAGTACGAAAGATAATTACCGAATTTATGAAAACTCAAAATCAAGAAGTTGATCTGTTTTCTGGTGTTAAAAATTACCTGAATATAACAAAAATGGACGAAAATGCAATTTGGGCAACAGATGTTGAGATGCTTTTCACTGCAGCACTCCTAGGAGCCGATATATATTCCTTTACTCAATTGTCAAAAAATCCAGCGTGGCTAAGGTTTCCAAGTTCAATGCACCTTTCCGATGAACCCAATTATAAAAATCTGGCAATATATTTGAACCATAAAAATTCAAATCATTTTGAAGTGGTAGTTTCGGTAAAAAAAAATGTATAAGAAAATGTAAGTTTTAAATAAATTTTGTGTTAAACTTTTAAATTATCCTATTTCATTGTTCCAATATCTGACTGAGGAAGATACTTTAGCATTTCGCAGTAAAATATTATGGAATTTGATACATAAACAGATATAAAAATTCTTATTTACCTATAAAATTTCTTAAGGGGGTAAAAATTCACTAAGAATATTTTGAGCTTTTTTACCCCCCGGTAAAAATTCCCTAGTGAAATTTTACCCCCTAATCATTTTTTACTGGGGGGTAAAATTTCTCTAGGGAATATTTACCGGGGGTAAAATTTCTCTAGGCAATATTTACCGGGGGTAAAATTTCACTAGGGAATTTTTACCGGGGGGGTAAAATTTCACTAGGGAATTTTTACCCCCGGGGGTAAAATAAAAGGGGGTAAAAATTCCCGGTTACACCGGCACTAATACATTTTAAAAATATAATTATAAAATTTCAACAAATGTTAAACAATGAAATAACTTACCAAACTTGCTCTTTTTGTTAATAATTAAATCACTTTTATCCTTACTTTCCAGCAAATTTAATTTTTTAGACAAAGTTTTTAAATTTTGGTATTTTACATAATATACTCTGTTCCTTTTCTTGGTTCCATGGTAAAAGCTCTGAAAATAAAATTTCTGTATATTGTTTTCAATTAGTTTAACTTTTCACTTGCATTCATTTCTGTGGGAAATCTTTCTATTATTTGTTCCACCAACGTCTTGGAATTTGGTAAAGTTAGCGTAATGCTATTATCGTCAAAGTATTTTCCTATTATATTAATAAGCACACTCCTTTGATATTCGTCAAAACAGTTAGACTGTTGTCTACATTTCACCAAAATATAGTGTGTTTTCGATAAGTGTTTTTTTAGATATGGGTAAAAAAAGAAAAAAATCGATGTTTTGCGGGGTGACTTTGTGACTTGAAATGAGTGAAAATGAATTAATAATTTACCTAATAAATAATAACATTTGAATTTTAGATCATGGATTTCTTTATTAAGAATCTAAACATGCATAAGTATGCCTAGGACATACACTAGACGACTTGGTACCCGGTATTATCGCCAGGGCCGGCGTTACCATATGTGCGAACGGTGCCTTGCACAGGGCGGCAAATTTTCGTATTTTCGCATTTGAAATTTTGGATATTATTTTATATCTTTGTTGCTTCTGTGTATTCGGACGCCGCGCCGTTTGTTTTTCCATCATATATCCAACAGTTCCAACATTTTATTCCTATGAAAGTCATGAAATGACGGCCACGCTTCTTTAAAAAAAAATTTGCCTGCGGCGCCCATCAATCAAAGGAGTTGGGGAATGAACCACTCCCTCAGGTTTGACGGACATTGAGCTCCTAGTACCTAGCGAATTTCTAATTATCAACCATTTCCAGTTACCAACCATTTCTAGTTACCAACCACTTGCGGAGCACAGTGGGGTTTTTGATTTTAAAAGCTGGCCTAACTGCAAAAAATCAAATGCTACTTAGCCGCGGCGGCGAGCTTTTCCCGTTACCTTGCCCGTTAAGGGCGTCATAGTCTAAAACTCGCACAGGGCGGCAAATTGGCTCGAGCCGGCCCTAATTACCGCAATTATACAGATGAACATCTTGAAGAAGCTGTCAATTTGGGAATTTGGTTAATTGTATTTTATTTTAGTGCAAAATAACACTTGTCACAAAGTCACCT
Source organism: Cantharis rufa (assembly GCA_947369205.1). Taxonomy (NCBI): domain Eukaryota; kingdom Metazoa; phylum Arthropoda; class Insecta; order Coleoptera; family Cantharidae; genus Cantharis; species Cantharis rufa. Next base: position 12,550,224 of record OX376308.1, read on the forward strand.
CACGAACTGGGGTGAGTTTGTGACAATTGTTAATGCAAATATCTCAAGAACTATTGCAACTGTGAGAATGAGCAACCAATAAATATAAAGGTTAAGGATTGGGTAATAAAAAATGGTATAAAGTTCTTGGGTTTATTTACAAAGGGCTTCTTGCCAGCAAAATAAATGTAAAATTTGTCACAAAGTGACCCCTCTTACGGTATAAATATACCTAATTATTTTTAAATAAAATTCTTAAGTTCGATTTTCAAGGTCAAGTATGAGCCCAAAAATGTTTTATAACTTTTTTTTTATTTGCGCATGAAATCACAAAAAAAAAATTAAATCGGCAAACTCCATATTTTTAACATTGAATTTTCCGTTTGGTGCCCGATGCTATGTGGGCACTTGATTGGTTTTAACTACAAACTTTATGAAAATAAAAAGGTCAATTTACACGTAAAATTCCCCGTCCTTAAAAGGTTAAAAGCTGGAAGTTTTTATTTCCTTCCAGAATCCTCTGCACGAATTTGCAGGGCTCTGGGAGTTTCATTTTCACCAATATCTGGCATTTACGCGAGTTTTACCGCAATATATTTTTTTCTAACAGTTAAAGTGTTATCTAGATTTTACCAAAATATAGTGTCTTTTCGATAAGATTTTTTTTAATGTACATATGTAATATATATGTATATTAATTAATAAACCATTAAGCAAAAACAAGTTTTTAATTTGGTGCTGATTGAGAAGATAAAAATACAACATGGTCTTTCGAAACGGATTTTTATGAAAAAATCAAGCGCATATATTACAAATGGTAATGCAATATTTTATATCAAGCCCCTCGGAGGAATTCTAGTTTCAGCCATGGTTCCAGCGTAGGAATACAACCAAATGCAACCAAGCAAAAGCGTGGGAATACAAATGAGCTGGTATCTGGTATCATTTTCTTAACCTATTTAAACATCCTATTTAAACAATTTTTATATTTAAACATTTTATTAAATGTTTTTTATACTTTTATAAACATTTTAAACGGATATTAATGATATTAAAGAAAATGTCGCTCAACCATTCTCTCACAATTTATCCAAGAAACGTTATCAAGCTGCCTACAATTCCATTAGACAAATTTGATGGATGTTTCACCTAATGGCGTAGTTTTAATGATGCATTTAAGTCCATGGTTGATCAAAACATAAATTTAACTAACGTTCAAAAACTATCTTATTTGAAAGCGTCATTAAGTGGTGAATCAAAAGCATTAATTTAATTGACCCTTAGAAACAATCAAAGAAAATTATATAATTGCTTGGGATTTATTAAGTAAACGATATAGTAGTAAGGTAATCTTCGTAAATTGTAATAGGTAAATTGTTCGTAAACAATTTAAACATATTTTAATTTCCTTGATTTTATTACTTCTTTCTAAAGGTAACTTCAAAAATGTTTGTGAATTTAGCTAAAAACCAACGCGTCCCAATCATGAGTGGGTTGGCTTAAAGCCTTTACGCATTGAATATTGTTGCTTGTCACATTAATTAAATCCCTTAAAGCATTGTGTGACTCGCGTGTAATATTGGGAATGTTTTGTACAATATTTTGAACATGATTGTTTACAATTCGTCTTTTATTTTCATACATCTTACTTCAGCGATTCTGAATTTTTCAAAAAAATTTTAAGACCCCAAAATGTGAAAAATTTCCTGGTAATTAAAGCTGAAATGCGTTTCTATTTTAATGAGTACCTAATTAATATAATAATATGTAGGAACATTAAAATTAAATTAAATAATAACGGTTATCGTAGGTACTATTTTAATAATTATGATAAATAATAATCAATGAAGTAGATCTAAAATTTATAGCATACGTGTGGAGGGTGAAGACTCAATTAGAAAGGCTAAGAGGGTTAAAAATTATGTTGTAAAAACTAGAATATCGTTTGATGATTATATATTATAGATTTATTATTATTTAAAGCACTATACATTCCAATTTGGAATACAGCTGTTCGCAAGGAACTTACAAAATCCCATTTTTATTTAAATGAGAGGGATTAGTCCTCATTATACACTGTACACGTTGTACACTCTTGTACACTTGTATACATTGTATATTCAATTCATAAGTCTCTGTGTTTCTTCGCGTCATTGATTAATTTCTTCCACGCTTTTCTATCGGTCACTATCTGGCTCCATTCTGTCACTCCCATATCTTCAAGTGACTCATCACCTCATCCCACCAACGCATCCTTGGTCTGCTTCTAGCTCATCTCTCATTGGGTCTCCACATCGTTAACATTTTCGTCTCTTCTCTATTATCACTTCTCCCTCTAAACATGACTTAGCCATTTAATTCTTTGTGCCGTCACATATTTTACAACGTCTTCGCCCCCCATTTCTTCAAGAATTTCAAAATTCATTCTTGATCTAAATTCACCATTTACATATTAGGTGTGCTGAAAGGTTCCCATCCAAATTAGATAGTTTTTTTATGTTTCAAAATTCTTTATTTAAACCAAATATGCTCCATTTTGTTCGGAAACCCTTTACCATTCTTCGGGCAAAACCATTGTTCCATCACAGTTAAACTTCTGTGATTTATCGGTAAAAAACTTAACCAAGTGGTTGTCATAGGCTTCTTTTGAAGCCTTAATTAAGGGAATTCTGAAAAGATCGAAACAAATGATAATCTGATGGTGCAAGGTCCAGGCTATACGGTGGATGCATTAAAACTTCCCAGCCAAGCTTTTCCAGTTTTTCTCGGGCCACAAAAGATACGTGAGGTCTGGCGTTGTCATGATGGAACACAGTACCCTTCTTATTGATCAATTCTGGCCGCTTTTTTTGAATCTCTTCCCAGATCACAAGCTCACGACAAGCTTGTCGTTGGCTTGCCATGACAAACTTTACGTGATAACCTTACGATAAGCTTACCACAAGGCTTTCGCCGACAAGCTTTACATTTAACGCCAGTTACAGGCTTTACGCAGACTTGTCAGCAACAAGCTTACATAACAACCTTAAGAAAAACATGCCACAAGGTTTTCGGCAACAAGCTTTACGTGAAAACCTTGTTACAAGCTCTACACAGGCTTGTCAGCAACAAGCTTGTCACGTAAAGCGAAAAATACGGCTAGTCAAACAATACAAAATGGCGCTTTTTGGCTTGTCGTTTGCTTGCCATGACAATCTTTACGTAATAACCTTATGATAAGCTTTCCACAAGGCTTTCGGCAACAAGCTTGATATGAAACCCTTGTCACAGGCTTCATGCTGGCTTGTCGGCGACAAGCTTGTCACGTAAAGTGAAAAATAAGGCAAGTCAAACAATACAAAATGGCGCCTTCTGGCTTGTCGTTTGCTTTCCAAGACAAGCTTTACGTAATAACCTTATGATAAGGTTTTTTGATTAATTAATTGCTGTAATCTAGTAAACTGTTGATAGTAGCGTACAGAATCAATTGTTTGAACAGCTCACAATAAAGAATACATTTCCAAACCCACCATAATAGACCTTTCACCTTTCGATTGGTGAGTCCCGGTTTTGCCAGCGTCTGGAAAGCTTTACCTCGCTTCAATCACGATTTTTTGCGCACAATGTTGTCGTATGTAAGCTATTTTTCATCTCCATCAACCATTCGCTTTAAAAATGGTTCGATTTCATTATGTTTCAGCAACGATTCGCAGATGGAAACTCGGTCGAGAAAATTTTTATGCGTCAAATCATGTAGCAACCAAATATCAAACTTTTTTTTGAATTTATATTTTTTCCAATGGTTTGCAACTGTTTGGCGATTGATGTTTAGACTCTTGGTGATCTCTACAGTGCTTACCCAGATAGAAATTTAAGGTTTTTTTAAGCTTGCAAGCTTGCACCTTGTCGGTGACAAGTAATAAGGTTGCTGCAAGCTTGTTATTATAAGCCTGTAAGCTTACAAAAAGCTGACTATAAGCGTGCTAGTTGACGCTTGACAAGATTGCATTAAGCTTGTCGTAGCCTTGTCGTGACAAGGCAAATTACTTTTAAAAAGCTTGTCATTTGCAAGCTTGCCCCAACCTTGTCATATGCAAGCTTACTATATGCGTGCTAGTTGACGCTCGACAAGTTTTCATTAGGCTTATCGCAGCCTATTCATGACAAGGCAAATGGCTTTTCAGAAGCTTGCTATTCGAAAGCTTGCCCCAACCTTGTCATATGCAAGCTTACCATAAGCGTGCTAATTGACGCTCGACAAGCTTGCATTAGGCTTATCGCAGCATTTTCGTGACAACGCAAATGCGGGATGGGACGTTTCGACGCAGCCGATTCGGCGCGATCCGGTTCGGCGCAAAACCAGCTCGGAAACCGTTCTTTGTACTAATAAAAACTTTTTGTAGAATACGCTGATGAAGGCAATTAGCCGAAACTAGTCCGTATATGATGTCATAAAATTGCTTGAAGAACGTGTGATTGTTTTATTTTAAAAAGTTTAATCAGCAGTAGTAGGTATAAACTAAACTAAGCAATAGTCAAAAATTATGCAGGTGTTTACGTAGATAAAATTATTATTTGCAATAATTATATATTTAAAAAAACGCAATAGTTGCTTTTTTTGTAGCGAAACTGTTTCCGCCGGGTTTCATGATACTAGTGTCTAATTTTGGAGGTCCGCAATTTCGAGACATTTGGGAAACATTAATTTAGGTACTCAAAATGTACACGGTTCTTGATGTTTATTTAAAATTTAACCCATTAATAAATTATATTTAGCTATACATAAAAATTAAGCTTGAATGGAAAGATAAAAAATTTGTAATAATCTGGTGCTGCTGATCTACCAGTTTCAGTAGAGAGTAGAGACGTGTCAGAATTTCAACAAAATTGTGCAGGATTGTAAACAACATTATAAACAATCTTTTTTGTCAATTTTTATGCACTCTTGCACTTTTGAAATTGATTACAGCAGTTGCATAGTCGATTAGTACACGTTTAACACAGTGAATATGTCTACTACATCATCAGATTCTGATAATCAATATTGCTATTCGATAACCCGTTTTTAAAATAAAAAAAGAAGAAAAGTGGTATACATCCAATTAACCAAAATAGAAAAAAATTCGGTGAATTTTTAGAAAAATTATTCTTCATTTATTTGAAGAACTGAAACAGCACGAGGATCGAGTTTGGATACTTTGAGATATATTTTGCAAGTGGTGGAATTGGTGCAACTTTCATAAACAACCAATATTACCAGAAGAAACACTTGTCATTACAATAAGATATAGGTATTACTTATTTCAATATTAAGGTAAATCTTATTAAAACAAAAACAATATTTTTGTCATTTTTGTTCTGAACATTACTATACACATACAGCACCTTGTTAATTATCCTGATATTGAGGGAGGGCGTTTGGAACAGGTGTGAAAATTTGAGGAATATCAGGTGAAGTAGGGAAACTTAGGGAAAAGGGAGAACTGGCAGAGAAACATGGAGAAACTGCAACAGGAACTTGACCATAAGCAAATGTATCTACTATTTCCTGAATGCGTCCTCGAAACGCTAATTTGAAGGATGGTGCTATCCTTCTTATGTGAGGAAGCAAACTTTTAAAAAATAAGAGATCCTCGTCTTCTGAATTTTTTCAATCTCTTGCCGCCGCTTTTTTTTTCAAAAATGCTAATTTTTGTTTTTCTATATTTATAATTTCTAAATTATAAGTGTCGGCTTGCGAAAATTTTTGTTTTTGGCTTTTTCTTTCATTTTGCGTTCTTTTATCTGTATCAGTTGGGTTGCTCAACAATTTCCTGGTCTCCAGCTGTCAAGTCGATATATTCGTCCAGGGGAGGTTGCCATTCATCGGATAGGTGTTCAGTTTCTACACAAAATGTTTGTTCCTCTAGCAATTGCTTGAAACAATTTTCCTTAGATTGCCTTTGCTTTTCACGGTATCCTTAAAATATGATAAGCATGAAAATAACTCCATTTGGAAGTATGAACTTCGGTTGCTGCGTCTCCTGATTTTGGAACTAGAATTTTTCCTAATTCCACCGAGTATTGGTCGCGTAAATACTTCCACTTTTTCCTCAATAAGTTTCCTGTAAAAAATATAAAACAATAGAAATAATTTTTGATACTTTCATTCACAAAGAAATTAAAATGGCTCAATAAATTTGAACAAATAATTAATATTGATTTTTGTTTGATTTCAGATATTTGACAACCGGATCTTCATTTAGTTCACTTACCTTTTCTTTCCGTCTTGGAGCATCTACATGATGTATGATGGAGCATGTAGGAAACATCGTGTCTGAAACAGTTGTTGCATTGTGGGAAGAATTATGGGAAGAATATATGCGACTACCGACAAAAGAAAATTTTAAAGTCATGGCAGATGATTATTTTAAGATTTGGAAAACTGGAAAACTGTAATGAAAAACTGCTTCCGCTCAGAAAAACGGCAACAGCCCTCTCACCACACCTGGAATAGGTGTCTTCCAGTAATAAACTCGTGGTGAAGCCCAGATGTAAAAAACCAGCTCTTTCTTATACGGAGGCAAAGAGCGTGGCTTCTGAAAAAAATAATAATTTGCTTCTCCGTAGAATAAAACGCAAATCAAATATAAGCGTATAATGATAAATTTCAAATTTAGTAACAACAATATTACAATATGTTGGTGGCTATGGCAAGCAAAGCGATGGAGGTACTTTTAAAGCCTCCGACTTCTACAAAGCTATAGTTTAAAATAAAATGGAACTTCGAGAACCGGCATATCTCCCAGGAACAACTATAAAAAGCGCCTTATGTGTTTGTGGGGGATGAGGCTTATCCTCTTTTGGACTTTTTATTAAAGCCATACGGAGGAAGAGATCTGCCTATAGAAAAGGAAAATTTTAATAACCTTTTATCAGGAGTGAGGAAAACTGTTGAGTGTGCATTTGGATAGCTCTATTTTGTACCATCGGGAACCATGCCTGGGTCAGTTTCGTTATAATTCGGTACGACTTTCTCAAAATAATTTTTTATGCAATTTCTTTTATTTCTATTGACATTAAAAATTCTTCCTCGCTGACATTTCAATCCTGCACCAAGCGCACTACAGTCGTTTGTTATCAGTTACGGATTGTTGACTGCACTAGTGGGTTCTGAGCAGTTCTGTGTGCACTACCAGCACTACACTAGCTGCAATGGATTGTCATAATAAACATAAGCTATTGATTATTATTATTATATATGAATATTAACGCAATATTGCACCAACCTAGCCCCAATATTGGGGCAATATTGATTTTCAATAACGGGGTAATATTAGAAGACAATATTGGCTGAACATCGGCAGGTAATATTGATTTAATATTTATTTTCAATATCGGCGCAATATTGGACCCATATTGGCTGAACATCGGAAGGCAATATTGGTAATCAATATTAGAGCAATATTGCACCATCCTACTCCCAAAAATGATGCAATATTGATTTTCAATATCGGCGCAATATTGGAAAACAATATTGGACCTATATTGGCTGAACATCGGAAGAGAATATTGGTGATCAAGATTGGAGCAATATTGCATAAACCTATTCCCAATATAGGTGCAATATTGATTTTTAAAATCGGAGCAATATTGGAAAACTATATTGGACCTATAGTGGCTAAATCTTGCAATATTGTGCCAACATTCAATATTGGTGCAATATTGCCTTCTGATGTACAGCCAATATAAGTCCAATATTGTTTTCCAATATTGCACCAACAGTTTGTGCTACATGGGTATGGGTGAAAAGTATCGTTTTTTTTATGAAAATCAATATTTTAACTTTGAACAACTGCCGTTTTGTCAAAATTTTTACGAAAATCGCTCCGTTGCAACTATATCTTTTACTACATCTTTTTGAAATTTTGATTTTATATAATATAAACTGATTCCGCATAGAATTGCCCATCACAGCAAAATGATTATTAAAAATAGGGTAGTCGGCATTAGACTGTAACTGGGTTATTTTTTAATATTGTAGTACAAAAAAATTACATTGTACGAGTATTTCTAAAATAAAGCTACTTTTTATAAAAAAATTGTTGTGCAATAATATATCCCTACTTTTCCAGAAAAAAATTAAAAATAGTCGCATTTTATAGACCTCCTAAGTAGACTTAATAATAACTAATAATAGTTATTTATGTATCTAGGGCATTATGAAGGTGTTTCTGGACATAAACACCTTTATTTGTTGCCCTGGAGCAACCAATTTAAAAGGGCGAGGGCCGCCAGGCCCGAGGGTTTTTAAGTTGCTCGAGAGCATAAACGTCGGGTAATGCTCGTGATGCATACAACGTTTTATATTTTACTGCATTTTGAATTTGTCAAAATTTAAAAATTTTATATAATGTATAGTTATTAAAAAATAAAATTATAATCAAAATGATAATATTTCACTTTGATTTTAAAAATTTTATAAATTTTAAATTTGATTGCTAAATTAAATTTATTTTTTTAATTTTTAATTGTTCTATTAGTGGATCTTCATTTGCAAGTTGTACTTTTAATTTAATATAAAATTGTAAAAATAAAATGGTACATTTTTTGAATTATTATTATATTATATAATTACGAATGAGAGGGCATAATAAGCGGGCATTATGATTTATACGCCCTAGGGCATTACAGGCTATTTAATATATCTCGTTGTCAAGGTATAAAAGACAAATAAAGATTCACTGTAATATAAAGTTATAAAAAGGATCTAATTAATTCAAGTTATAAAATAAAAATTTTTACAAAAATGCATTGCATTTAAATGGTGCCGAAACCAGGGATACATAAAATACATCTACATACTACAACCTGTAGTTTGAACATAGAGGTATTTGTACAGGTAAAAATTTGTACAGGGATTTACAAAATTTGGCATAGTGTTTTACATCTTATGCGAGTACTTACCGAACTAATCATATTTACAAGACTTAGAACGAAATTTTCCACTTCACTAAAGTCTTCAATCATTTTTAGATACATTGAATGATTCACAATCACTAGTAACTCAACATATCGTGATTGCCTGTTTGCAGTATACGGTCCTCTAACTTTTTTGCGTTGTTGAATAGTTCACGTTTTATAATTGGCTGGAAACTGAAAAAATCGTTCATATCAAGAGTCGATATTTTAAAATCTTTTAAATTTGAATTTTTATAAAGGAAATTAAACTCACTTTAGTATTTGGCATTTATATCGAAAGCATTTTCAAAGTAATGCTTTACACTTCTATTGTATATAATTCCGTTAAGTCCATCTCTATAATGCATGTCGATAGAGACACCCACGAATCGGGTATGCTTCTAACTTTCCAAGATAGCAAAGTTCCACATCCTGCAACAAACATAACTTTAAAACTTAGAGGAACATGTACTACTTATAATCCCCTACTGCTGATTGAATTGCAAATTCAATCTATTTCTTTTAATTGTATGTGTACAATATGTGTTTATTTTTTATTTAAAAATGTACAATACTTTGTTTAATATTTTCTTTTAATTAGTAAGACGACATGTTTCGAATATAGATAATTTATAATAATAATTTTCAAATAATATTTTAATTTTGACTTCCTGATGATGAATATCTATATTCGAAACATGTCGTCTTACTAATTAAGAGAAAATATTAAACGAAGTATTGTACATTTTTAAATAAAATATAAATTAACTTCGATAGACAAATCATAAATATGTGTTTAGTTCGATGAGGTGAAAATTACTCTAGTGCCATATATTCTGATTCTGTAGGAGATAATATTAATGATATAATATAATATATTTTGTCATGTTCAAAATTGATTTATTAGTTGATAAAAATAATTGTTTAATTTTTGTAAATATTTTGTGTTGTAAATAATTTTAATCGTCCTGTATAATTTTTAATTGTTAATAATGTTAAGTTGGTATTATTTATTGTTAAGTTTGTGAAATAAAAAAGGTGTAGAAGGAGCTTATGATGGCCGACGGCCGAGCGAGCGGACGTGTTTTTGTCCGTTCTAATTCAATTAAAGTTTTGAGTTAAGTTAATTAAAGTTTTTGAGTTTAAGTTTTTAAAAAGAAGTGTTTTATTTAATTGAAGAGTCTCATGTGATAAAAAGAAATGGGTGGCCCGACGAAGAAGATTTAAGTTTTTATTTTAAATTCCATTTATTTTACAATTTTTTACAAGCGGGTCATCACAATATATATATATACGGATAGACCACTTTACACAATAAATTAAGAACAAATAGTAGTATTAAATAAAAAATTGCAAATTATACTTCAAATTAACCGAATTGTTTTTGTACAGTGGGTCCGATGATGACGGTGTGAAGTAGAAACGCGTCATCCAAATTAAAATTAAATGCTGGAAGAGTGCAGGTTTGTTTTATCTAAATTAGTTTATTGTTGTAATCTACATTACACCAACGGACCACAACCAACTGCAGCCAGCTTTTTGATATAAGAGATTTGTGTGAAAAGTTTTAAAATGCTTTCATTTTACAAAGGCCGCATTCGCTTTGGCACTTTCCAAGCTTTGAAAGCGTGACGTTGAAAGCGTAGGAAATTTGCGTTCGTTTTGGAAAAAAACGTGCAACGCGCTTTCCAAAGCGAACGGGGTTTAAAGCGATGAATGCTTGAATGTTGGTAATGTAAAATTTACATGTGGTATTAACCTAACTTATTATAGTAACAACTCTTGAAATCAAATAACTTGTAAAATTATTGCAATTATTACAAGGAGTGAAATATTTAAATTAAAAATACTTTGTTAAAATTAAATTAAATTTTTTAAATTAGCAATGATCCCCTAAGAAAATGTGATTCTTTTTGTTGCGGCAGTGAAAGAAATTGTGAACGAAGTTTTTTCTTCTAGTGAAGAGGAAAGTGACCATGACGTAACTCTTGAGACTCGGACACTCTAATGTTAACAATGTTAATTCGACGTTCTCAAAACTTTTTTTTATATAAAAATCGCTTTTACAGCAAAATTTTTTAGACATTTTTTGTTGAAAATTTTATTGCCTTCAATTTTGTATATATACTGTGATGTAAAGTTTCAAGCTCTACACACTCTTACCTTTTTCTCCAGCTAGCTCAGATAATTTCGGAGATACTTGACTCTCAGGAGCGAGTTCAATTTGAAACCCACGAATCGTATATGTTTCCAGAAAAACAAAATTCTTGATATGAACGCAAAATAAGGTTTATTTATTACCAATAACTTGAAACTTATAAATTCGTTTCCTGACTCTATGTGTAAAAGTGTAGCAAGACTTGATAAATGAATTACATTTACTTTAATTCCAAATATGACTTCTAAATTCATTTACCAAATTTCTGCTGTTAATGTAATTATGTTAGTATAAAAAATTATGAAAATTATAAAAATTCTGAGAAATAAAAATAGTTCAAATAAACAATAAATTCTTAGCTTGATTAACGTTTGAGGTCCACTGCTTTCTTCGTTGTCCTTGATCATTTGCTTCCGTATCTTATTAGATGCAACACGTGTTCTTGCTACCAAATTTATGCTACCGGAGTTGATCAGATAGTTTGGTTCTTGTAAAACTTCTTCGATAATCGGCTTAATTACACACGTGTATTCTTTTATTCCATACAAATTCCATCCAATTTTCATTTGAGGTAAGTAAATTTTTGTTAATAATTCTAATATTTCGCATAAATGCAAAATGGCGGTCGGGTGGCGTTACAATTTTTTATCTTGAAAATACCAAATTTAATTTTCTGTTTTATTTCAGCTTGAAACAAAACGCAAACAATAATTTCTTATATAATCGCACTATCAACAATCAGGATATGCTCCCTGACTTAATCAGTTAATCGTTTTGCAAAATTAACGCAAATTATAAAATCAACAAAATTTGTAACGCACCAATTTTACGTGCACTCGGAACAACGTCGCCTACAACGAACCTTCCTCCAACCTTACCACAACAAATTCCCTCGTAAGTTTCAAATTATACAGTATGCACCATATTTCTTCTTAACACACTTAAATTTTAGGTTCACGTTCGCAAGATTTGTCACTATTTCACAACACCTTAAGTTTAATTACATTAGACAATAATATTTGTGTAAATTGGTAGTATAATGTGTAACAATTTTGAGTCGTTGTTTGTTATTGGCATTAAATAATTAAAAACCGACTTGCCGACATGAAAACAAGTCTTTGAATCGCGGTGCAAATCGATTAGTGACTCCAACCGAATCAAAACTACCAAGAAGACAAAGCTCGTCCAAAAATATCGGCTGCTGGTTAGAAATATCATTACAATACATTTTTCTATTTTGTCGCACCGTATCTGATTGACAGCGACTTAAACAAGACTCGGTAAAATCTAAAAAATATTGTTGTTATAATATATCTAATATATTATAACTATATCTCGGAAACCGTGCGACCAAATAGAAAAACGTATATAAACAAAATTTCAGGCAATGAAATTTGCAACAAGAAATGTCTACAAAATTTTTCTGTAAAAGCGATTTTTATGTTAAAAAAACGTCTTGAAAACGTCAAATTAACATTGTTAACATGGAAGTGTCCGCATATTTATGGGAGTAACTGTATATTATACGAACTTAACATACCGGTTTGCAGTTATTCCCATCGACGTATTTTCCACTTTCTTGATATTTCACAGAATAACCTTTGGTTATCAAGTGTTGATTTAATTGCAAATCTGCAAAATAGCTTTTATCTTCATCTTCATAACTCATTAAGTAGTTTAGGTGATTTTCGTCCTAAAAGTAAAATATATTAGCAGATTGGTTCATCAAACTGACGTCCGAAAGAAAATGTATCCGTTGCAACGTCATGAAAATAAATATCACTGATCTACTATTGGTTGGAAAGTAAAATCTTGAAAATAAATTTGACACGAGAATGCACTTTTGGATGGGCTGCCAGAATGCTCTTACCTCTTGTTCTGTAGTTAAAACTTCTCTTTTGTCTCTTCCATGATAATATCGCGGCTGAATTAGAGTGTATTGAGTGACCTTCGGTAAAGGATGTAATTGAGCTGCATAGGAAAAGATTTCAATAATTTAATCTATCTACTTGTATTTTATCGACTACCTGTAGCTTTAGGTAAAACTACACCATGTTCTATCACAATTATTGCACAGCATAATTCCAGAAACCATGTATGTTCAATTCTTGTCATTGATAATATTATTGGTGCGTGGTTAGAGTGTACGATTATATTATTATGTACTATCTTTGTAACTAATTAAAAGCCAAAATTATCATTTAGTGGAACAGATTGCTTTTAGATAAGGTTAAAGGTTAATTTTAATGGTACTAAATATCAGTAATAATAAAAAAACTGTTTATCCTTGATTATGTTTATCGTCAGAAAATATTCAACTCAAAACACTAAATGCATTTAACTTCAATGTAGGATAATAAGGACAGAATTATACAATTTTTTAAACCCATAGATGTTTATATAGAAGGCCTATTAAAGGCCTATTCTGTCTAAACCACATCTGCTTTAACCTCAAAGCTATCCATGAGATTTATATAATCCATTCAAAGTTATCTATCAATAATGAAAATCTTCAATAATTTTATTGTTAGAATGTTTTGTGTTATTCTTAAGAATCTGCAATAGTCTCCTTACTTCTGAATATCTACTTTTACTTATTGCTACAATTTACTTATTTTTCACTTCCGACATTTTATTAAAAGTCTTTTATTAAAATTATTAAAATGTACAATATTTTGTACATTTCAGTTTTTTCTATAATTAGAAAACAGAAAGCCTGATCAGTTTACAAAATAGTAACGACAATGGTAGTTTACTACCCCTGCTTCGATTCTCCAGGAAAATCCGATGAACGACGTCACGATTCCAGCTGTTTGAAAAATGATGCTAACGGAAACGACCGCTCGGCAGATAACTGAACAGCAGAGGCTGCATAAAACAGAGCAAACGGTGATTACTAGCACTCGGTGTACGTCGAAGACGGTAGCAAGGCTCAAAAAACAATAACTTGCGATTCTTACACTAGCAATTAAAATTCTCGATCGTGTTGATGGAATATTGAATAATCGGATGTCGCAACAGCTTAAACATATATCCCTCAGTTATGCACCTGTAGAAGCTGGTCTCGGGTCACATCTATTAATAATTCGCACAAATAATCCTCTCCGGAATCGAACTACTTAACTCCGTAACTTAACAACAGAACGCTGCGTAGTTACATTTCCACTTAAACTTGCAAATTCACATCCGCGTCCTCATAAGTTCAATCCAAGACTGCCCTAATTCACGCGTATGTCCACGGCATATCCTATGGCCCGTCGATCTTTCCATGAGCGGCACGGAGCAGAGGGCAAAAGGGACAATAAAACAATTATTAAACAATAAATTGTTATACTTGGTATATTCCTAACTTTATTATATCTTGCGACTTGGGTATTTTAACAATCAAGAAAAGTAAATCGTTGTTTTTCACGTACCTATAATATAAAATTCCGCCTGTTGTCTAACGTTAGACTAGGGTACTTCACATTCTCTACTACGTAGCTGTAGCTTTCGCCATAGACTGGGCATTTTTACATCACGTAGTATCCTACGTTTTGTGAAATCTAGCCTGTAATCTTATCTTATCTTATCCTGTGATAAGACCGATGTGGTCTTATCCGGGTTTACCGACAATTCCTCTTTTGTGCACCATCCCTTTACGGTTTTTGGGGCCTGTTCCTCCAAACTTTCCACCTATGAGAATTATGTTATCATCCTCAAACACTTGGGCTTGTAAATAATATGTCCAACTGTTCTAGCTCTCACAATAGGTCGTCCACGACCAGACACGAGAAGAATGGAGAAATAAGCGAGCGATACTAATTTTAATAAACTCTGTTGAGTTAAAGGACGTATTGTCAATCGCCTCTTCCATGCCAAGAAATGCACCCAGGGCAACGAAATCGTGCCTGATGTGCCTACCAATCAGTTCCTCCAGGGTTTTCAGATGAACAGATGTTTAGCTGATTAGGCAAAATAAACGTATTGAGGCACACAATACCTGCCGTGAAAAGAGTACCATATATTTCTGCGGGTGACGGTAAACTGCACGAACGACTTAAAGTAACGGTAAAACAAAATGGTAAACTGCACTCCGAGCAAAACAGAGAAATTTTAATCCCTGTGGTAAACTGCACTCCAAATTCGTGCAGTTTACCATTAGCAGGTAGTGTCAAGGTGCGTAAGCCGCACCCGTCGTAATCCCAAAATTTGTTAAGATTATTGCTTAACTATAAACAAAAATTTAAATAAAAACAAAAATTAGCCCTGCCGTAAGCAGGGCCGTAGTTAGCCTAGATTCCAAAATCCCAAAAATTAACCTAAACGTTGATATCATTAACAAAAATTTAAATTAAATTAAAAATTAGCCCTGCCGTAAGCAGGGAGATAGTTAGCCTAGATTGCAAAATGCCAAAAATTAACCAAAATGTAGATATGTAGTTCTATTGACGGTGCGTGCGTTCTGATATAGTCTTAGTGTTGGCAGGCAGACGCGATTGTGACATAGCCGGGTGTACATCGGGTGTATTACGCAACATTATGCAATAATTTAAAAAATAAACGCAGAACTCGTTTTTAGGTTAAAATCTCGATTGTCTTGGTTGCGTTCGTCAAAACGGCGCGTAGCGCCCGGAGCGGAGGGTAGCGGAGCGTTAACTATAATCAGTTAACTAGTTAACTAATCAGAAATGAACTAATCAGTTATACCGCAAATAAAAGCATATCCTGGGTTCAACTTTTAAAAATAACCTTTAACTTGAAATGAAAATGTAATTTACTGATAACTTTTATTTTAATTTAGTTGCAATTATAATATCAGAAATTAATGGCGAGAATTTACTGCAGTTGGTTTTTAAAATTTTTATGTGTAATAGTAGTAGGACACAAATTATTTTTACCATTAACAACAGGTAATTAAAAGAAAATAATTTATTTTGATAATATTATAGTTATTAATTTTCATACTAACACTAATTGCAAAACTTTACATGTTGTGTAGCTAAACTGCATCATTTATCAAAGTTCTCTAAATACACTCTAATTCGTCCTCAATTTTATCACGGAAAAGAAAAAAGAGAAATTTCAACTACAAAGAATGAGGTAAGAGCAACTCTCCTCGGGGTTGCAGGGGGGGGGGTTCGGCGGGAGTTCGAAGAATACTAACTATCCGCTATTTGTCGAACACACTTGGGACTTATTTCTTCACCTTGAGATATCTATCGGATAAGAAGTAGGCTCCGATAAATGAATCAAGTAACCAATCAGACTGTTATAATTCAAATTCAAAATAACAAATCAAGATTTTGATTGGTTACTTGATTACTTTGTTGGACGGATTGGTTATCCGATAGATATCTCAAGGTCAAGAAATCAGGTATAATAGTATTTTATAAATCTGAACAAAGATTTATTACAAAATTAGTAAATAGCTTATAGTGTTTCTTATATAGGTACATATATTTAAATTTTAGGATGGCAACCATCCAGAACACTTAATCATGAGTTACGACGATGAAAATGTTAACTATATTGTAGAATTGAAATTAAATAAATACTTGACAACTAAGGGTTATTCAATTAAATATCAAGAGAATGGTACATTTCTCCTCAAAAATAATGGCAAACAGGTATGTTTGTATTGAGCAATAAAACAAAATAGAAATAAAGTTGCTGCTTTATTATTAGACCAGTTTTCATTATTACATTACTTTTGAAATTATATTTGTCCCAGAATGTAGACCTTTGCTACTATCAAGGAAAAATTAGAGGCATACCTGATTCGTGGGCTTCTTTATCAACGTGCATAGAAGATGGACTAAGCGGAACTGTATATAACGGCAGGGAAAAGCTTTATTTTGAAAAAGCTTTTGACGAAAATGGCGAACATTTAAGTAACTTTAATTTTCTTTATAAAAATTCAGATGTAACAGACACCAAAAGAACGCATCCACATCAGAACGATTTCTTCAATGCTTCTTCAGAGAAAAATGGTAAACGTAGAGTAAGTTATGAAAATTTTACCAAGTCAAATATTAATACAAGTAAATTTCATGTTTTAGTATAAACGCGATTACCAAGGCAATGAAGTTACCGGACCGTACAATGCTAATAGGCAATCACGGTATGTTGAGTTGCTAGTGGTTGTAGTAAATATTCCTTACAGTGATACTAAGCTCAGTGTAATAGAAGATCGTGTTCTAAGTATTGTGAATACTCTTAATTCGGTAAGTATCTACTTACGTTACATAGTGAATATACTCTCTATGGGCATTAAAATGTGGTGTCATGAAGTGCAGTGGTACCTCTGGAATTTCTAGCGGCACATTGGAAGGTGTAATTCGGTGCATGATTATTCTTACACACAGGGTGGTTCAGACATGTTCGTTAAATAAGAATTTCCACATTCGAATGCCTGTCAAAGTCGTTGAAACCAACTACGATTGGTCAATTGTCCAATTCGACTTTCTGTCAAGGGACCCTAAATGCAGCAACTGCATTCGAGCTGAACGACGAGATTACATTGAGCGCTATTTTCACAGCGGTAAAAAGTTCTGACTAATTAAGGAGGTGAGAGTATAAAACCCAATACTCTGCAAAGGTGAAGAATACCTCATAATGAGATTAAGTTTATTCTCAATAATCTTGAAATAGGGTAGCACAGTAAAACGTTGCAGTTCATAAGATGGCTTGCTATCTACATGTATGTTCCAAGTTAAAAAAAACCTTAAAAAGTAACCAGTGCTTACTGGAGGTCGAGAATAATCGATAGGCGGCACTATCGATAATTATCGATAGGCAACGTTTAGACCATCGATAAATATCGATATTTTTCGATAGTGGATATTTAATATAGGAAAAAATATTTTTAGCAAAATACAGGCATATGTTGAAAGTGCAAAATGCTCAAATAACTAACTTTTTTTTTCGCATTTTTATTTATATTATATTTTTATTAAATATAAAACTCAAAGTTATGATATTAGTAATAATAAAGGTAAATTGCCGGTATTAAAGGCACCTGTCACGACTATCGAACACTATCGATAGCTACAAAAAACTATCGATGGCTTTCGATAGTAGTTACTATCGATAATAATCGATAGCGCTATCGATTTTTCTCGACCTCTAGTGCTTACCTCGCTCCAGTTTTATGATTATAGGTAACCGATTCGTGTAATACCATCTACTTACTAGTACTTTCAATAGGACAAGTGTCAGAAAAAATAAGCACTAAATAATGCCCATAGGCGGTTAAAATGACACACTACGCATATTGACATTTGTTTTAGTTATTTAGTGTTGCATTTTACATTTGTTTTAGTTATACTGTCCTTTAAATATTTATTTAGCTCTAGTGAACATTTTGATCTTGAACGATTTTAGTGTATTACAAGATGCGAACGATATACTTGATGCCAAAGAAGTATTCTTACGTTATCGCAAAGAACATCTAATTGAACAGTATCCAAATGATTTTACTCTACTCCTGATGTTAAGTCCTAATGTGTAAGTAAATATTCAGGGCTATTCTGTAACTAGAAATAATTTTAGCAACTTGCTAAAAATTAGCAATAAGCAATACAACCAATCACTTGGCTCCAAAATACACAAAATTGCTAATTTAGCAATATTGATCACTTTTAGCAAGTTGCTAAAATTATTTCGAGTTACAGAATAGCACTGATTATAAACTATTTTAATCATAAAATTTCCACCAATCAAATAATTGCATTTATTAAATGTCTACAAATAACAGCAAAATATGTATGTTAAAGTATTTGTACTTTAATTTAGCCAGAACATTGCTCCATATCTATCTTAGGATTTAACAAACTGCATCGTAGAGATAGTGTGTAGTTCATTTGTAAATTTGCATAGCAATGTGATGGAGAAGGATAAGATAGTCAAATGAGGTTCAGAGGTTGGGATGGAGTGCGCTGATATTTTGAAATGAGTAAATTCCAGCAATACAGCAAATCCTAGGACTTAGCAATTTTCTTACTTTTACAGCAACATAATTTATTGTATATCCTTATAACTCAATTTAATTGACCAGGTTCCCCGACTTTACTTATAACTTGACCGATAGCGGAGGCATGTGCACTTCATCATCTTCAGGTTGCATCATGCATGACGTTCCAGACGATATACCTATCACCACTACCGCCTTACGTGTGGCTCGTGAAATTGGACTGGCTTTAGGTAACAACGTTCAATATTAATTTGACTTTTTTTGTTATATCATTATACTTTGATGACTTATTAGGAATTGGGTACGATACGGATGACTGTATTTGTCCAGAACAAAATTGTATAATGAATCAGGATTTTAAATATTCTACGCATTGGTCATCGTGTAGTTACGAAGCATTAGCTTCTTTATTAGAACGCGGTATAGATTATTGTTTACGAAACAAACCGGAATTTCTATTTGACAATCCTATTTGTGGTAACGGCTTTGTTGATTTCGGAGAGCAATGTGACTGTGGATTAACAGACAGTTGTAATAATCCATGCTGTAATGCAACGACCTGTAGGTTTCACACTAATGCAACTTGTGCTACAGGCAAATGCTGTGATTTAAAAGTATTTGCAGTAACAATTCAATTGGTTTGTAAAATTTATTAACTGTGTTTACAGACTTGCAAGTTAAAGCCGGCAGCAACTGTGTGCAGATATGCATATTATGAGTGCGACTTACCCGAGTATTGTACCGGTAAGTCAGAATATTGTCCCACCGATGTTTTTAAAATAGACACATTGCCTTGTGCTGGTGGTGAGGTGAGTCACATTGCAACGGATAACAAATAGATATTTTCAATCTTATTCTTTTTAAGTCATATTGTTATAAAGGCTCTTGTCGTACTCGATCCGACCAGTGCAAAATATTATGGGGAAAAACCGGTACATCTTCTGGTGAGAAGTGTTATTCTTTAAATACTGAAGGATCTATAAGAGGAAGTTGTGGATACAATAAATTAAATATGTCATATTCTAGATGCCGCAGAAAGTAAGTTGTCATTATATGACGTTGATTATTGGCGTTATTGTTGTTTTTATGTGTTTTATCACTTGTACTGTAATATTTTAGGGACATTTTATGCGGAATGCTTCACTGCAAGTCTCCAGATACAGATTTAAAAATAGGAAAGTTCTTCACTGCTGAAACTGAAGAATGCTACACTGCTATGATAGATTTTGGTGTTGATACAATTGACCTTGGCATGGTACCAGATGGTTCAAAATGTGGTGAATCTATGGTTTTGTATTGAAATAAACCGCTTTAACTTTGACTTTATAATAAATTTTGCAGATGTGTGTCAATCAAACATGTATGGCAATAGCCGATTTGCGTCCTGCTGCTAAAATTTGTTCACGTAATTGTAACGGAAATGGTGTTTGTAATAATTTTGGGCACTGCCACTGCAAATATGGCTTTGCACCGCCTTTCTGCAATATCCATGGATATGGAGGCTCTGAAGATAGCGGACCAACAATAGATCTACATGGAGCAAAAATTTCAAATAAACCTTTCAAAACCCTTTTTAGTGCAGGAAAGATGTTATATGAATCAACTAAAATTATTCAAGTACATGCCGTTCTCTGATGAAAGAACGTTAAATTTAATTCTATGAATATAAATATGCAATTGTAATACTTTTATAAATTTAAATAGAACTGCAGATTTGTTATTATATAAAGGCTAATTAAATCAATAACGTCGTATTATTTGTTTTTGTTTAGTATAATAAAATATAACATAAATAAATAATATTTAGATAAACATGTAATCTTCAAAATAAAAACAAAAGTTGGCAAATAATTTAAAAATGTTAGCTTGGACTTTACATCAACAGAAAACAAGTTATTTCCCAATAAGTTACATTAGTGATAAGTTTCGTTTATTTTCAGTTGCAATGATGTTATCACTATAAATTCAATTCACGCACAAATAAATGGCACGAACTTACAGTAAATGGGTTTTGAAATGTTTATGTGCAATAATTATTGTCGTAGAGCACCAATTCGTACCTGTAGCAACAGGTAATTGACAAAAATATTCTATTTAGTTATATTGGATATTATTGATATTTATACCTACTTGCTAAACTTTCGTTATGCAGCTCCAATACAAAATTTTCCCAAGTTTTCTAACTATAAACTAATTCAACCACGGTTTTATCATGGACGAGAGAAGAGAGAAATTTTAACTTCAAAGCAAGAGGTAATAAAACTTTTTGATAGCATTCTCAATATTTAGCAATTAAATGTAATTCGGTATCGGTTATTCAAGGATGCGTCTGAACAGTGCAGTGCTGCGACATAGAAGCAATTGATTAAATCATCGTGCAGATAAAATATTGATTTTACAAAAATAATCTCTAAACTGTTTTCGCTAAAGTTTACTGTTTCGCCTTAATTGCAATATACAAATTTAAAATACTGTGCTTTACTTTCCGGTGAAAGTAGTTTTACTATAATATTTCACCGGCTGCCACTGGTGCATTTTTGTTTCAAAAGTGAATAGTGAATTTTTGAACTGCATAAATCAGGAATCTATTTATTATTTATTATTTATTCACATGATTTTTTATGATGAAAATCAATTTTTAGGATGGAGATCATGCAGAACACTTAATTATGACTTACAATGACGAAGATAAAAAATATATAGTTGATTTGACATTAAATAAGCAGTTGATAACCGACGGCTATTCGATGAAATATCAAGAGAATGGTAAATATGTCTTCAGAAATGACAGCATACAGGTATGAACATTTTTATTACATTAATTTATTTTACCATATCAATATTTTAAAAAACCCCAAAAAAAACACACACTTTTTAGAACTAAAATGTTTTTAAGTTATATAATAAAATACACTGTAAGTATACAATATCGCAAACGTTTTTACCATACTATGGCATCATCAGGCGATGAATTAGAAAGAACATTTAGGGAGAATCCGTTTAAATAATGTTCGGAGTGGTGAAGTAATTTTTGAAGAAAAGAGGGATTTATTTAAAAACAGGAAGGGGTGTAAATGAAATAAGCGCTCGAATAGGTTGAATGAAGAGGGGAGGGGTATTTTATAATTATTTTTTAAAAATTTTTAATAGAGATGAGTTGTTTAAATCCGATTGACTATTTAATAATAATTATGAATGTTTTAATTTATTAATTTTCAAAGCTTCCAAAATTCTAGTTTTTTTAAGTTTAGACTTCAGATGCTAAATTTCGTACCCCCCTGTTTGTGATTACTGTCTAATAAGTGTTTCGCGAAAGTAGATTTTCTGTCTGCAAGTTTGTGGGATTGAGTGCGTTCGTTGAATCGTGTTTGGAAAGATCTACCTGTATGATCGATGTGTTTTTTTGAGAGAATTCGCAAGTGACCTCATAGACCCCTGATTTTGCCAAAAGATCTGATTTGGATTTATATATAGTATTTATATATAGTTGATATATTTTGGGTTTTCTATAATATTGGTTTGGTTAATATCCAGTTACACTACTTAAACCACATATGATTCGATTATTAATTTATTGATTTTTTACAATACTTCTTCTGTAAACAAACTTGTCGAATTGAAGCATAAAATAAAATTTCCATATTACGAGAATAAAACTTTTGGGTTGATCTTTTTTTGACTAATAGTCACGTATTTGGTGACCCGTCAAAATAGCCCCGACAAAATAGCCCGATGACAAAATAGCTCCGACAAAATAGCCCCGACAAAATAATCCATCCATCTTCACTGCTCATCAATTTGTAATGAAAAAATTTTAAAAACTTGTGCTATCGGGTTATTTTGTCGGGGCTATTTCGTCGGGGCTCTTTTGTCGGGGCTATTTTGTCGGGGATATTTTGTCATTGGGCTACTTTGTCGGAGCAATACTTCATAATTCAAAGCATAAACTCAATATAAAAATGCTAAAAAATTTGAAAAAAAAGCTTTGGCCGCGAATGGGTTAACTGTAGATGCATATTTGAGCAAACAACAAAATGAGGTAATATTCCATTACATTTTTATTTATAACAAAGAAAAACTGGATTACTACTTCAAGCCTACGAGAGCGTCATCTTTAACCATCTTTTGCTTCTTCATCTTCATTCTTTGTCCATCCTAGTTCATCCAACGCTTGCTACATCTTATGCGGTAATTTTAAATTGTACATCAAGAGCTAGACACAAATTTTATTTGTAACATTACAAACTTGAGCGCCCAGAATAATAAAATCGAAATAACGTTGATTTTGTCAAGTTTTGTTTGTCATAGAATATGGAATTTTGTTACTATCAAGGCAAAATTAGGAACTTACCTGATTCGTGGGCCGCTTTATCGACTTGTAGCGAAGAAGGACTTGGCGGCATTATATATAACGGATATGAAATCCATTATTTTGAGAAAGCTTTTGATGAACAAGGCGAACATTTAAGCAGCTTTAATTTTCTTTATAAACATTCTGACTTAATAGGTACCAAAAAGAATAAATCTTCAAATGAGCAAACTAGAAAGCGTAAAGTAAGTTATAAAAATGTCACCAATTTTTATTACCTACATAATTTTCTTTTGCAGTATAAACGAAGCTATCAGCAAAGCACACTAGTGAAGGGACCATACAATTCAAATAGACGATCACGATATATTGAGTTGCTTGTGGTCGTGGATCATGAATGGTTTTTAGCTCAAGACAGCAAGTTAGTTTTGGTAGAACTTAATGTTTTAAATATGGTGAATACGCTTAACGCGGTACGTTATCACATAAGTACATATATAAATCTTGTCAAATTATTTCTAAGGTAACGAGTGGGCGAAAGAATTTTCAACCGCTAGTGAGTGAAAAATGCAGTCATTCATTTATTTTTTGCACGCAAAGTGCGCGCTATTGATCTAAAATTTTGCATACGGCTTCCTACGATAAATTGCTAGAGTGTTTGAGTGCGAGCAATGGGGGATAAATTTTTTGCTCAATTTTTCGATATCTAGTGCCGTTTTCGAGTTATTACAATTTCAAAATCTCAAATTTAATTATTGATAACACGCATTATATTAAATTGTACTTTCATACATTTTTTATATTTATAAGTGCAGGATTTTACAAAACGCTATACATCACTCGTGGAGATACCCTTTCGCTCACTTATTTTCGTCTGCACACTCGCCTAACGGCTCGCATTCAAAACTCGCAAATGCGTGAGCGAATCATTCGGTCTCTCCACTAGTAATGTAATATAATTGCCTTGATCATATCAAATAATCGACATAAGTTGGGTAACTCATTCAATTTTAATATCTCCTAATT
Organism: Cantharis rufa; assembly: GCA_947369205.1. Classification (NCBI taxonomy): domain Eukaryota; kingdom Metazoa; phylum Arthropoda; class Insecta; order Coleoptera; family Cantharidae; genus Cantharis; species Cantharis rufa. The sequence continues at coordinate 12,574,569 of OX376308.1, forward strand.
ATCTTGAAATCTATCATCCAACGATCTTTTTTGTTTTAGTTGTTCACTCCTCTGAACATTTATGTAACTATAACAGACATTTTGGTCTGGACCGAACGCAATGAAGTTAATGCTACCGATAATATGTATGAAACCCTCTTAAAATTTTCAAGTTATGGTGAAGAACAGCTAATGGTACAATATCCAAATGATTTTTCTGTGATGGTAATGTTCGATCAACGAGTAACAAAGTCTGCCGTGTAAGTAAATATTTTATAGTACGACTCATAATTAAGCAGTTGTGCAGATTTGCGATTGGTTTTCCCGACAAAATGTGCACATCAACATCTTCGAGTTGTGTTGTAATCGGTGGTAATAGTTTTGTTACTGCCATACGTGTGGCCCGCCACATTGGTCTGTCTTTAGGTAAACATCTAATTTTTGATCAGGAAAGATACTTTTTACATGGTAATTTTTTAAAGGTATGGTCTACGATATGGATTACTGCATTTGTCCAGAAGAAAATAATTGTATACTGGATAGGAATGAATCTGATTATGCAACACATTGGTCATCTTGCAATTTTGAGGATTTGGTCAATTCCTATGAACGTGGCTTAGATTACTGTTTGCGGAACAAACCAGATGATCAAACCAAATATCATGATCCTACATGTGGTAATGGATTTGTGGATTCCGGAGAGCAATGTGATTGTGGTTTACCTCAACTTTGTAATAATTCGTGCTGCAATGCAGAGACCTGTACATTTTACAATAATGCAACTTGTGCTACAGGCAAATGCTGTGATTTACAGGTTTATATACTCCAAATTAAAATGGTTCAAAAAAATTATTAATGTCTTTTATAGAATTGCAAACTGAAAATGGCTGGAACTGTGTGCAGATTGGCAGATAATGAATGCGATTTACCTGAGTATTGTACCGGGAATTCGGAGTATTGTCCCGCAGATGCTTTTAAAATGGACACATTACCATGTGCTGGTGGAAAGGTGCGCGATTGTGTAAAAATGCTTTGCAACTACATATAATTTAAATTAAAAATTATACTCTACAGTCATACTGTTATCGAGGTTCGTGTCGTACAAGATCCGACCAATGCAAAGTATTATGGGGAGAAATAGGAAAACCTGCTAGTGATGAATGTTACTCTTTAAATACTCAAGGATCCTTAAGAGGCAGCTGTGGATACGATAAATTAAATAAAACATATACTAAATGCAGCAGCGAGTAAGCATAGGTTTTTTGTATTTAATAGAATTCCTGGATTAGGTAACTAATGTTTAATTCTTGTGGTATTGTGTGCATTTCAATACAATATTAGCTTTCCTAGCTGGAACAACATAAAATCCAGCTCTGTTATTTGTCGAAATCCTATTATTAGCTGGTATAGTGCATCAGATCAAAAATGATGGAACTAATTGGTTTTTTGCATATTCTGTTAATCATTCAGTTTAATTTTGCTTAGGGAAATCGATAGATAAAAACCGTTCATCTTTTGAATATTATTAAATTATCACTATACACAGTAAAAAGTATTTTGTTAATTTAACAAAATATACAGTTGTTAAATAATTTTTTGTAATATTAACACATTTTATTAGTAGTAACATAAATACTTACAAAATATAATAAGTTAATAATTTGTATTCTAGGAGTTGTTATTCTGCATAATAAATTTGCTAATATAACAAAAAATTGTAGTGGACCGGCTGAGACAACATATTTCTGTTAATTTAACAATATACTTTTTACTGTGTAGGGATTTTAACTTAGTCAGAGTATTTGTAATTGTGTAACCTTGAAATACTATCAACTTTCCACGAAAGAATTTAATAATTGACAACATTATAGACACGTTTTATGCGGAATGGTACACTGTAGATCTTCAGATAAAATTTTAAAACTTGGTTCAATATTTGGTCAATATGATCTATGTCGGGCTATAAATACTAAAAGTGGAAGGGAACAATGCTGCACTGCGAAATTAGATTTTGGTTATAATGAGATTGGCCCTGGCATGGTACCAGACGGATCAACATGTGGTGTATCCAAAGTTCTGTATCTTGTAAATTTATATTTGCTTTGACTTGATTGTATCATTTTGCAGATGTGCGTAAATCAAACCTGTATAGAATTAGCTGATTTGCGAACTAATATCAATACTTGCACAAATAATTGCAGTAAAAATGGTATTTGTAATAATCTTGGACATTGTCATTGCAATTTTGGCTTTGCACCACCTCTTTGCAAATACTATGGATATGGAGGCTCTGAAGATAGCGGACCAACAATTGATCTAAGTAGTACAATAATTTCGAATAGACCTTTCAATTTTATTTTTAAAGCAGGAAAGGAGTGGCGTGAATCTAATAAAATTATTGCGTCCCATGCTGTTCCCTAATTAACTACTTGTATGGAATTATGTTTACTGACAATAAAATTTCTTTAAAATAGTATATTACTGGCCGAGTTTCAAAAATGTTTCGTTACTAGGGCAGCTATTATATTAAAAAGCTATATTAATAACATTTTTATTAAATAAAAAGTATTTCGAGGAAAGGTGAGTATACTTTTTGTTTAATCCTGCTATTGAAACATGTCGTTTCTTACTTGGATACACAACTAGAAACATTTTGTTTTACTCACTCAAATTATTTCTAAGGTAACGAGTGGATAAACGAATTTTCACCCACTAGTGAGTGAAAAATGCAGTCCTTCATTGTATTTGCTTATGAAAACTATAGTAACGCAACCTACCGTCTATGTTGATTTGCCTACGTATTTTAATATTTTAACACCTAACTTGTTAAAAGTAGCTAACTTTTTTATGAATTATTTTGCGCGCAAAGTGCGCGCTATTGATCTAGAATTTTTCAAAAGGCTTCCTACCACAAATTGCTACGAGCAAGGGGGGTTAAATTTTTTGCTCAATATTTTAGATTTATAAGTGCAGGATTAAACAAAACGCTATACATCACTCGTGGAGAAACCCTTACCCTCACTTTTTGCGTCTACACACTCGCCTAACGGCTCGCTTGCAAAACTCGCAAAGGCGTGAGCGAATCATTCGGTTTCTCCACTAGTAATGTAATATACTATTAAATTATAAATTGTGACAGATAAGACTAATTTATTAAAACAATGTCATTAGAGCAACCCTCTATGGCAAAATGTGCTAAGCTGCATTCATATAGGGTATTGCATGTGGATGTGGATTTGGAAGGTAGAATTTTTACACCAGATTTTTAGAGAGGAGCATACCATTCACATAAACTTAAAAAGTGATGTATTTATAGTAACATAACCTAATTCTGTTGTGTTTTTATATCGTGGTTTGGTATAAGAAATTTTACCAAAAACTATCGTTTAAAAAAAACTATCATTTTTTAAAAACGATAGTTTGTTATCCGTGGTAAGCTAAGAAAATTAAATATGCAATTAAAGTACCGAGACCACAAACAGAGCCGCACTACTTTGCGGTTATAAAAGCGAAATCTGCGATCTGTAACAGTCACAAGCACCACCCTTGGAGGGCGCTGATTGTGCGTTGGTAAAATTTCTTACCCCGGGTATTGTAAAAGTTAAAAGTTTATTAACTTTTCCACAGGCCGTTACAGTTATTCCACCTTGCAAGAAATTAAGTCTATCTGAACGCTTCTACCTGAGTTAATGCTTTTTAGCTCTTACAGATTCTACCATACACATACACTCCCCTATGTGAATGCTGCTTTAAGTGCTTGAATCATAATTAGATCGTTTGGAGATCGTGAGTTCGAACCCCACGTCGGTAAAATTTTTATAATAGCATTTTTTTATAATATTAATAACTTGACATGCAGAACTAACAGAATCGTTCATTAATGAAAACACATTACCAGTCGATTTTACATTAGGTACTAGTAGTCGATTTGTGAGCTGACTAGGTATACTTCGTTTCCCTGCCGAGCTAAAGCTTCCTCTCAGAAAGTATCTCTTTCGCTATGTTTTCCGATAAAAATTATTAATGTAATATTAATAATTAATATCATATATTAATTTACGCTATAAGAATGAAAGGGTCTGCAACCAGGTGTTCTTTATATCGCTTGCGTGATAATGGATAAGAAATATTGGGTTGGAATGGGCAGCAATCAAACGAAACTATCTTTGCGTCGAAGTTTCGAACACTAATATGTGTCCATTTTCAAGACTGTAATTATGAAAAGGCATGATAAATACATACTACAAACAAATTACAATCAACCACAACTCACCGAGACAAAAATTTGATGGAAAATGTTTGATATAATTGCTCGGAGAGACAACGGCTCCAGAATAAATGGTTACAACAGACTCAAACAAAGTCAACAATTTAAAATCTTCATAAATAATATACAGTGTAAATGGTCTATAATAATAACTAAAATAAATAAACGCTAACATTTAAAACTCTAAAAATTATTCACAGTAAAAATCATACGCACGAAAAATTCACTTTAATCTTCAAATGATAACAAACCGGGTAATCTCAAATATTCAAAAGCATACCTCCACAAACGTTAAACAAACAAAATGTATAAAAACGCCTCTTACCTAGACGCTAAGTAGCTGGTAAAAAAGGTGAAAGTTGAGGCTGAAACTTTTGTAACTTGTGAAACGGACGCCCAAAAGTGAAAAAATTTAACAAATTTCATAGAAATTTAAATTTAAAACACACAACCGGTTAGAGGAACTTCCAACCGAACGTAGTTCAAAAAATTTTGAACCGTATCCGTCAAACAGGAGGGACATGAAAGGGATGATAACCAAGTAAGCAAAACCCACGTGTCTAAAAACCCAAAAATTGATCCGGTTTCTAATTGAACTTATTTAAGAGGTTTTTGTAGCTGCAATCTAAGTACTGGCAATCCAATTGTTTATTGCAATTCGCGTCTGTGGTGTTGATGTAAACAGCTTCTTGGAAAGTTCTTTTCGCGTAGTTCTTTTCCCCGATTAACACTTTCACATTCTCGAAATCAAACTTATGGTCTGTCTCTATAGTGTGCTCCGACAGTCCTGTCTTAGCCGACTTATGCTTAATGTCCTGGATGTGTTGGTGCACTCTAGCCGATAGTCTCTGTTTGGTTTGCCCAATGTAACATCTACCACGTTCACATTCTAACTTGTACACAACATTCGCTTGTTCCACAGTCGGGACCCTATCTTTGATTTTGGAAAACAAGATTCTGTTAAGATTCATATTATTGTAAAACACCAATTTTATTTCACCTCCCTCCGTCACTTCATTGAAAGCCTGTTTAATTTTATATTGTAACCAGGGATGGTAAGTAATTTTGCTAAATTTAAGTATTATTTCCATGTCTTCTTGGTTTTTAGGTGAGGGAGTAGTTGACCTTTTGAACAAGATATACGGTCAACCAAACCAGGAGGGTAGTCATTCTTAATCAGCTGTAGTTTCAATTCGTGAAGTCTCATCCTCTTTCAAACTTTTGGGTACGCAAGTTTCAATTCTATTTTTAAACGCATTAATTACTCCCAATCTTTGTTTGATAGGGTGACTTGAGTTGTAGTTCAGTACCCTATCCGTTGATGAGGCCTTCCTGTAAGCATCGGTGGTAAGTGTTCCATCTGCTTTTCTAGTAATCCTTAGATCGAGGAAGGGGATGGAACACTCTGATTCAAGTTCATAGGTGAATGTCAACATTTTGTCATATTTACCGAGTATTTTGACACAGTTTTCCACCTCTGTAGATGGAACCGCAGCAAACATGTCATCAGCATATAATAGGAGGATAGGTATCTCAAACGTTATGGTCCCAAAAAAGTTATAGATAAAGTCATTCATGACATATAAGGCCAATATCGGAAAACAAGGGTCACCCATAGCCGTACCTTCAATTTGTGAGTAAAAATTATTGTTGTATCTGAAGAAACTATTCTCAAATATCATGGCTACGAGCTGGATGAAAACTTTCCTTGGAATAGTGGTAGAAGGTCCAATGATGTCCAAGTTATTCTTAATGGATGATATGGCAGCATCTTTCGAAATGTTGGTGAAGAGGGAATTCACGTCAAATGATACCAAAACATATCCTTCAGGTATGGTGCTATGGATAATCTTTTCTTTGGCTTCTAAAGTAATTTTAACGTTAAAGGGCAACAGATGGACGGCACCCTTCAGCACTTGATTGATGAGTTTGGCTAAAGGAATGGATGGGGAATCCAAGCAGCTAATGACTGGACGTAACGGAGTGCCTTCTTTGTGGGCTTTAGGAAGGCCATATGCCATGGGAGCTTGCGAATTGTATTTTGTCATTGACTTTCTCATGTCGTTATTAATGTATCCCCTATCATACAATTCTTTGATTTTTCTGTTAAATCTACCTTGGATTGTGTGGAGAGTGTGGAGAGTGTGGGGTTCTTGTCCAGTTTTTTGTAAGTGTTAGTGTCATTTAGTAGGTTCAACATTTTCTCCTCATATATCTTTCTATACATTACCACCGTGGAGTTCCCCTTATTGGCTTTGAGAACCAAGATGTCAGGGTTGTCTTTCAAAAATTTCTTCGTTGTCCATATTTGCCTCTTGATCGAGTCCCTCTCATCTTTACTATTAGTAAAATTGTGCATTAAGTTAACAATTTTGCACCTAATTAGATCTTTTTTATTTTTAGGAAGAGATGTCAGATTAATAGTATTTTCTACCTCTGCCAGGAAGATGTGTAATGGAAAATCTCTTATGGTTGGAATAATACAGAATTTTGGGCCGAAGGAAATAGTTTTAGCAACTATTTCAGGTATCTGAGTGTCTGTTAAATTCACAACCCATTTCTCATCACCCAAATTATTAATTTTAAGTTGTTGGTGCTTTAACACATCGAATTTCTTGCACCTATTTTCAGTTTTCATTTTCATAGTTTCAGAGTTTCAGCCTCAACTTTCACCTTTTTTACCAGCTACTTAGCGTCTAGGTAAGAGGCGTTTTTATACATTTTGTTTGTTTACCGTTTGTGGCGGTATGCTTTGTTACATACTCCACAGGCGAGATTGCCAGCGATTTTGAATATTTGAGATTACCCGGTTTGTTATCACTTGAAGATTAAAGTGAATTTTTCGTGTGTATAATTTTTACTGTGAATAATTTTTAAAGTTTTAAATGTTAGCGTTTATTTATTTTAGTTATTATTATAGACCATTTACACTGTATGTTACTTATGAAGATTTTAAATTGTTGACTTTGTTTGAGTCTGTTGTAACCATTTATACTGGAGCCGTTGTCTCTCCGAGCAATTATATCAAACATTTTCCATCGAATTTTTGTCTCGGTGAGTTGTGGTTGATTGTAATTTGTTTGTAGTATGTATTTATCAGGGCTTTTCATAATTACAGTCTTGAAAATGGACACACATTAGTGTCCGAAACGTCGACGCAAAGATAGTTTTGTTTGATTGCTGCCCATTCCAACCCAATATTTCTTATCCATTACCATTAGCCTTGGGCGAGATACTGCTTCACATATTATCGCTTGCTTGAGGTGACAATATCTTCTTTGATTGTTGGCATGCTCAAGTCACGATGTATAATAAAGTTAGAAATGTACCAAGGTGCAGTGCAAATTCATCGTAAAATTTTGCCGATCATTGCTGAATTTTCATGATATTTGAATCATTTGCTTGAATGCAGGGCCGCGTTAAGGCATGTGAGTACCCTAGGCATATTATTTTTGCCGCCTCCTTAAAATTAAAATTTGAACTTACTATAACAGCATAATATTTATTAGCAAAATAAGTATAAACTCTGAGAACAAATTTATTTACTTAAACAGTAGACAGTTTTTTGTTCTTCGTTTATTTTTATTCTTTACTTTCTAGCATTACTATGCGGCACTTAAAAATTGTTTATGTTTTCTACATTTGATTTTTAAATACATAAGTACAATTTACAATCAAGTTTCAATTTATATTAAATTTTTTATTAGAATTAATTAGTATTTTTGCCGCCCTAGGCAGCTGCCTTTCTTGTCTAATGGATAAATCGGCCCTGCTTGAATGATGTTTGAATCCCCATAACTGGATATTATGATATATTATGATAAATAATATGTCCGCACTAGTTTTATGATGGCTTAATAAATGAAAACCTTATATGACAATGTAAGATAAGATCTTCTATTCAGAAACCAAAACATTTTGCGATAAATAAGTCCAAGCTGGAAACGTTTGCTCCAAATGTGCTTTACAAGATGTTGAGTTACTAGTGATTGTGAGTAATAATTGGATCATTTACGTATGCCAAGTTAAAAGCAATAGAAAATCGTGATCTAAGTATTGTGTTATGCGTGTTATGCAATTATGAATTGTCGCACGCGATAAATTGTCGAGCGATGAATTGACGGTACACCGTTTTGTAGGAACTTCCGTTAGCCTTGTGCAACGAAAACTAGCAAAAACAGAGTCGGAAATCGTCTAGTAGCCGTAAACGATGTACAGGACGGTAGCATGATAAAAAACATGTATAGCGAAAATCTTTACCTCCGGACAGACGGTAGTGAGATGAACTCCTTGTATAACTAAAGTGTTTACTTCTGGAAAGATGGTAGCGGGATAAATACCTTGTGTAACGAAAGTATTCATCTTTCTGAAAGGAAATCGGAAGGCGAAATAAACACCTTGTGTAACGAAAATGTTCATCTGACGTTGGAGCAAACTTTTGCATCTCAAGTTTACATCTGCTGAAAGCTTAGATGAAGATATATTCAACTACCAACATCTACAGTAACCTTTTATAAAATTAATATTATTGAAATTGATTAGTTTTCTGTAACAGATTATAGCTATCTTGAGAACCTATTTTATGTTTCTATTTGTATGCAACCCAACTATCTTCCTGCAAACAATTGTGATTAAAAATTTCAATTTTCTTAACAAAAGTATTAAATTTTAAATGCACCTACAATTTTATTTTTACAACCTAGCCGTTGTAATAATTCGTACTGTAATGCAGCGACCTGTACGTTTTACAGTAATGCAACTTGTGCTACAGGCGAATGCTGCGTGAGTTAAATGTTTTTATACTCTAAATCAAGATGGTTAAAAAAAATTACAAACTTTGATTACAGAATTGAAAACTAAAACTGTCTGGAACTGTGTGCAGATTGGAAGATTGATTGCATCACCAACTCTGGACTTTCGGGTTCATGTTGAAATAGGCTATATAATCTAAATTTGTTATATCTCCATCTTTTTCCAATTTGATATTAAAAAAAGACAAATATGTAATTATTATATTTATTAAAAAATAAAGTCAAATAACATTAAGATTAAACTTGACCAAATTGAAACAGCAAATATTTAATTTTAACAAGTTTGAGTTTGTAAACGGATTTTCAAACATAGCAAAGATTCTAAACTCGACTAAAAGACTTGCTGATTTTTAACACATAATTGAGACTGAAATTCTAAAGCATTTATTGTAAATTACCGAAAAACATAAAACAATTATGCTAATCATATCACTATTTTAGAAAACCCAAAAAATGCGCACACACTTTTTAGAACTAAAATGTTTTTAGGTTATCACAAATAAAATACACTGTAAGTATACAATATCGCAAACGTTTGCGATTATTAACTTTTTCACCATACTATGGCATCATCAGGCGATGTATTAGAAAGAAAATTTAGAGAGAATCCGTTTAAATAACGTTCGGGGAGGTGGGAGTGGGTAATTTTTGAAAAGAGAAGCGTCTTTTTTTTAAAGGAAGGGGTGTAAGTAAATGTTCTAATCGGTTGGGGGGGGGAGGTAATTTAAGAAATTACTTTTAAATATGTTTAATAGAGGCGAGTTGTTTAAATCTGATTGACTATTTAATAAAAATGAAGAATATTTTAATTTATTAATTTCCATAGCTTCCAAAAATTCTAGTTTTTTACTTTTTGACTCTACATGCAAAATTTCGTTTGTGATTAGTGCCTAATAGGTGTTTCGCGAAAGTAGATTTTCCGTCTGCAAGTTTGTGGGATCGCGTGTGTTCATTAAATCGTGTTTGGAAAGATCTACCTGTATGACCGATGTATTTTTGAGATCATGCGCAAGTGAGCTCGTAGACCCCCGATTTTTCTAAAAGATCTGATTTGAATTTCGCGTTATTAATAAGTTTATTAACTTTATTGTCTGTTTTAAAGGCAATGTTGAAATTTTGATTTTTCAAATATTTGACAATTTTTTCAGATTTTCTTCCAAGAAAGGTGATGACATTAAAATTCGCGTTAGTTTTATTATGGGTATTAGGATATATAGATTTTATTAGGTTTTTCCTGATACATATTATCAATACATATTTACTTGCACGATACAAAATGGTAAGAACTTGCGAGTTCGTTGCAAGTCCATGTGCCCAAATCTTGAATGAAACAAATAACTATTAATGTTACGGTTGGGTCCGTTTCTAACAACATTTTAAACTTAAAATTTTTTATTGTTTATTTTTTGGGTAATCGATTGGAGTATATATTTCAGCAAACAAATTTATCACCGATAATGCCTTATTAAAAAGCACAAATGTTATTTCATGTCGATATCTACCAGTCGGTATTAGTGGAGGAAATTGAGTTTCATCAATTACTAAATTGCATATGTGGTATGTAATATTCTGAAATAAAAAAAATTAGAGACTATTTAACAACTATTAATTGTTTACAAAACCTTCTTGAAATAAAAGGTCATATTACCACATTTGCTCCCGCTTTTCATACCTACTAAGTTTGCATTATAAGCTTTTAATAGGTTAACTTGAAAACGCAGCGGAAAGTGTCGATATTCGTTACTCATAAATTTATAGCTTTGTACAACGATCTAAAATAAACAAATTTTATTGTTTTATAAAAAAAATTAATAATTTACTAAATTGTACACGTACATAAGAATTTCCATTTTAAAAGAAATTTAAAATTTTTTTTATACAAAAAATATTACATTATAAATTAATAATTTTCAATTAAACTTAATAAAACTTAATTTAATTTTTTCTGTTAGTATTGAATAGAATATCAGGAATCGATAGAATTGTTGAAAATAATGTTAAATTCTTATGTATTTCAATTTTGAACACAAATATGTTCATGTTCAAATATGAGCAGAGCACATCCATTATATAGGCCAACTACTAATTGGAACGCTATAGGTAAATCCAAGTCTAAACCACACGGCAATGCTAAACAAGTAAGTGTAACTTATGTATTGATTAAAAAAAGACTTAATGATAGTAGTCCTATCTTACCTCGGTGTCACCTAGCGCATTAATCTTCATATTTATAGTACTGTTTACGGCCGGAGTTGTGCGATTGTATTTAAAAGTTTTCATTTCAAAAATATTGTAACAATTTTCATCGAAGTGTTCCAACTCTATTCGAATGTCTTTGAGTTTGAAACTATTTTGATGAAACTAAAATACAGTCTTTTAGAATAATGCTTATTAGTTATTAGCAGAGGCCGGATTTATATGCGCTACAAACGTGTAAACAACAACCTGCTAGGATTTGTATTGATTGGATTGAAAAAATTCTAGCAGATTTTTGTAAAGTCTAATTTACAACATAAAATTTAAAAACTTAAAATTGCTAATTATATATTCAAATTTAAAGAATTATGTCAGCAAAGACTTATAGAGTACTTTATTGTCCACTTTCGGGTATAAAAAGTTTCAATTTGCTATTTTTGTAATTGATGTAAATACCCAGAGAGTATTTAAAATTTCAATCGGGAGTGAAAATTTTTTCAATCAAAAATGTTCGCTTCAAGTTTCAAAAACCATTTATACAAATGAAAATTTTGGTAACTGCAATAAATAAAATTTACTTGCAATAAAATTATTCAAATACCTAAAATTTGTTTATTGAAACATGACAACATGACGTTTTAAGTGTGTACCATATAACTTGAAGTGGTCTAAATATTCCAAGAATAATAAAATATAAAAAATTTAATTCAAAAAAGTAATTCCGTTACGGAAAAAGTAATTCAATTATTAAAAACGCTTTTGCGTAATTTAGAACTATTTACAAAAATTCTACAAAATAATGCACAATTTAAAAATATAGTATTTAAGAAATTAAAAAAATTACCTTAGCCATAAAACTGTCATTACAAAATAAATATTGGATATAAATTTGAAATACTAGCAGCAAAATTATATTTTTCATTTTCGAGTTCATATTCAAACACTTCTGTAAGGTAGGGTAGAAAATTTGTAATTTACGGAAATTCTAATGAAAATTTGATGTTCCACAGGATGTTCGTTAAATCTTCTAATCTACTAACCATGAAATTAATATAAAAAATCTTATATCTTTCTCGAAAATCATCATTAGGTTATATTGTTTAGTATTATCGTTTTTATATCAAATAATTTAAACAATTATTGTACTAATGATATTTTTTGGGAAATGTTTTTTTATCATTTTTTAAAAGCTATATTACACTACTTATTAAAACAACCAAGGATATTTTAGAGTTACATTATATACTGTGATTTACATTTTACTCTATAGTAGCTCTGATTTTTTTAATTATCGTAGTATATTATATTAAAATTGTTCAACTATATCTATACACAAATTATCAATACGATTGCAGTCAAATTTGAAAATTAATATTTTTAAAAAATTTTAATTAAAACAAATAATTTTCCTTCTATAAATAACCGCTGTCACAAGATCTAATTAAAATACGAGTTCGATCATTCATTTACCACGCAACAATAGCGAATTTTACATATTTTAGGCTTCCAAAAACAATTTCTGGACCTCACAAATAATTATTTTTTGTTTTATAACAAAAAATCGGATGTGACCATCACATAACTTTCCGAAAAATGAACTCGCAATTTTTCTCGGATAGAAAAAACTACAATACTAAATCTAATCAGAGGAGCAATAATAGTGAAAGAAAAATTATATAAACGTTAATCAGAGCCTCAGGAAGAGGCGCAATGCAAATTTGGACCATCTATATTCCGAAATAAGAAGAAGCAAGCGAATTTTTATTGGTAAAACCACGTGCTTTTGAAACTTCAGATGCTCCTACCGTCCTAGCGCTTCTCTGGATGAACAAACTTTTATAAAATTTCTTGAGCTTGTTTTTGGAACCTAGGGCAAACTTTCCAGCAAGTTTGAAGCAAATCGGTAGATAAAAAAATTTCCAAAAAATTTTGATAAAAAAAAAAATAATTTAAAAATATTTATAAAACAAAATAATTTAAAAATATTTATAAAACAAAAGTTGTAGGAAATTTGATAGTGATCATTTTTTGTCATAATAAACTTTCACCTATTTCATTGCATTTAGAAGTTATGATGGATTATGTCTTATAGCTTCAAGTAAACCCCCCGTTCCCCCATTCGATTTTATTCTTAATCCTAAATGGAGATGAATTACTTCATATTAAAATTTTAAATAATAATAATAATAATAATCAATACAATTTGTCAAAATGTTACACAAAAATAATTGTTAATGTTTGCCCATAAATTATCAAAAGTCACACATTACATTAATTAAAGTGTTGTCCCATCATAGGGTAACCCAAATCACACAGTTCAACAAACAAATGTATTTACCAAAATTCACAATCTTAATAAAATTGCAGCATAAAGAAAGTAATACAAAAATAATGAACCAAAAATTCTTTAAAAAAAAATTCTCAAAAAATCTCCCAGTAAATTTTGAAATTGCACTTGATTTTAAATTTTTCAAAAAAACTGTTACTATTGAAAAGACACTAATGCCCGTACTAATAGTCACGGATTATTCTGAGATTTAAGATTAATTCTCGAAATAGCAGCTGTTGCTACGATGCGGTCTAAATTCCACTTAATCTCATTGGTAAATTTTAGGATTACCTTGAATCTCGGATTAATCCGTGACTATATTAGTACGGGCATAAAACGTAGTTCGATATTTGAATAAAATAATTTAAATTCACTAAATTCATGAATATTTATAATTTTAAAGAAATTTTAAAGAAATAATTCTTTTAACGCAAAGGTGGAAAGTCAAGGTGAGTGATTTAAAAAAACACTTACAATCGGAAAGTTACTGGATGCAGATTAACTCAACTTGTATTCAATTACGAAATCAGAATGGATTGCATGAAATAATTTTTCTAAATATTTTAAAATTGTGAAACGAAATAGTATTAAATTTTACCTGTGCTGTGGTGCCAGTAGGTATAATTTTTACTGTTATTTCCCTGATCTTCGAGTTTTATGTCATGAACTACGGCAGGACAAAGTTTTAGTTTTAAAATTTTAGGGGGTGGTTTACCGCTAAAATTATTAAGGGAGCGCGGCCAGAAAATTATTATGTGATTGTTCAAAATAAGTATTTCGGCGTTGGTTTTATTCAAATCGAAGCACTCCTTCCACATGCATGGAAAATATAACTTTTGAACCGCAGATAGGTAGGGGTGTATTAATAAAAGGGTAAAAATATTCATTGTGTAGTACAGTTTGTATCTAGTAATAATTTTTGCAAGCTTATTTCAATAAAATATTGGAAACTTTGTTTTCGAAAATGACAACACATGGCATAATTAAGAAAGGGGTTGTTACCCCCTTGAATATCATTTTTGGCAATAATCCAAAAGCAGCTAACTTACAGTTTTCTCTCCTCTATAACATATTTTTTCGAAAAAAATTTGATGACGTTAAGGATGCTTTATGCAGGTTTAAAAATTTTGGGGGATGGTCCAACCCCGAAAACATTAAGTGATCGCTTCGAAAAAATTATATTTGTTTATAGTTATAAACGAAGTATTTTATTTTATTTTTAGTTTATTAAAATCTAAAACCTCATTCTGTATAAAATTTCAATTTTGATCCCATTTTTAAAGGACGATTACTCCTTAAACCTGCGTGTTAGCAGCAAAAAAAATTTAGGGGTTTCTTATTTTTTGATGCTCTACCACATATCCAAAATTTATTCAAATCGGAGAGAGACACCGGGGATCCTTTGCTTGTAAGTTTTGTCGAAGTTGGCAATGCCTAGAGAACTTGAGACTAAAGTCTACACGCAGACGGCCGTTTTGCTTCCGCATGCGCATTCGTGATTTTTTGAACTTGGAATTTCATTCATTATTGTACCTCAACGAAGATTATTTTCGGAAAAAAATCTTCAAAAAGGCCCGTTGAAATGCCAACTCGTGAGGAGTCACAGGCAATTGCATCGAGTAGTAATATCAGGAGTGAATGAATAATGTACATAATAATAAATAATTGAATAATAAAAATAAATATTTTGAAATTCTCTTGTGTTTTAATAATTTCACTTAGTTAAAACGATTTTTTTTTATTGAAAATGGTGTCCTATACAAAAATGTATATACAAATTATTACATTAAGTAAATGACAGATCAATAAAAATTTATATACTTATTAA